>PVJX010004558.1:0-93557 GCA_004027295.1 Dolichotis patagonum
AGGGAATGGGTGCGGAGGAGAGGTGACCAATCAGTTCAGGCAGCACTGGGGCCCTGGAGCTCAGTCCCATGAGAATGCTGGAAAATGGACTGAAATGTAGCTGGGGGACCTCGCCCATGAGGGAGGGCAAGGCTTTTATAAGGAAAGTCCCCTGGTGCAGGGAGCCTGGGCACTCAGCCTGCTCGGGTAAAGGGAGCTGGACACCGGCAGAAGTCTCCTGGGGGCACCGAAGAGCAAGGGACAGGGGCACGGGTGAGCACCACCGTGAACTCTACCACGACTACAGGCTTGGCAATGCAAGCCCAGTGGAAACTGAGCAGCACACTCGTGGATTAAGTTCTCTGCTTGATATGTAGGTTAACATTCAGCCAGTGTGAATCTCTCCTGCTACGCTCCCAATTTCGGTCTTAAACTCAGTAGTCAGTATTTTGTCAAGCTATAACTTTTATTTTTTAGCCTCATAAAATATTTTTGTATTAAAAAAAAGAGTCATGTGCAGGATTGGAGAGTAGGTTGTTTTCTTTTTGTTTCCAGAATTATTTCACATTTCTGAATTCCTATAACTCTAGGTCCTGGGGCTCACATGATCTTACTGTTTGTAAACACGAATTTCTCATGCTTGCTTTTCTCTTCATGTCAGATCAGAAAATAGAACTTCTGATCCCGAGCAATGCAGGTGGCGACAGCTCTAGGATCAAGGACAAGGAACTACTGTCTTTTTGCCTACTCAGTGTCCCAGGATTTGGGGGGATTCCCAGACTCAGATGTCATTTATACGAGTGCTAACCATTCACGATTTAACAGACTGAGCAAGTTATGAAAAAGGAAGCCAATGACAATAAGGACAAATTTTTCTGGGGATCTCCATCTCTAGATCCCAGTTTCAAGGGGTCTGAACCGGTCTCATCAACCAGGTGAAAACACCACCTCAGGGAAGTCTCCTCAGGCTCTGCAGCTTCTCTGCTGATAACAGCTGGTCAAATCACAAACCCAAATCCCTTCTCTGCAGCAAACGCATCCTTCGGCCCACATCCGCGCGTCATCCCTCCATGGGGGGAATCAGTGTACCTGGTCTCTAAATACCCAAGGATTTGCTTCCAGATGCTTCCAACAGCGCCCCAGAGGTGTCTACGCGCTTGCACATCCAGTTAAGGGTGCTTGTGCGAAGGTTCACTTCTCTGCCTCTGTGCTGTCTCCCATTTTACATTAGAAGACTCCTGCATATCTGCTTCTTCCTGTGGTCTCTCTACACACCCAGCCTGGCGCTCACTTGATCGAGTCCAAGACCGACGCCGGTAAAGCAGACACCCCAAATCAGCTGGGCGGACTGGGTTGGCTGGGCCTGGGGAGGGGTGGGCATCACAATTTGCCTGCTGACCTGAGCAAGGCTTCCCACTTTACAGCCACAGTCCTCTTCTCTGGCCACACCGATGCCACCTAGTTAGAATGCTCAAATGTGAGCAGTGACAGGAAAGGGACATAGCTAGTGTCTTTGTGCTTTACAGTCATACTGTGACTGCGTCCCCAAGCCATGGCCCAGACAATCAGAATGAAACTGGAAAAGCTCGGCTGGGTGAGGTCAGCCGGCACTGGAGCTCCTTCTGTTAAGCTGTCCGATGTTCATGTCACTGGGGTCACACAGAGGTGGGTCCCCGAGCAGGAGGGCAGCCGTTCCCCGTGGAGCACAGCAAGAGACACATTCAAACCAGGGGCTGCTGCCTCCGGAGCTGGACATAGAGCTCACCTCTTCCTGCCCGGGGTACATTCCTAGAGTCTCGTTCCATTCATCTCCCCCTCAAAGACACTTGTGATGCGTGGCCGTCTTCCTAGCTGGATGCCCGTGCCCTGTCCCTCCTGACTTCCTTGTTTCTACTTCCATGCACACCTGGTGCCCGTCGGTCTGATGCCACCTCCCGGGCCCCCGTGGCACAGCTGCCATGTCTGTGCCAGGGAGTAACGTGCTTCTTTAAAGCAGCTTCCCCATGGCTCCCTGGTGCCTTCTGTCTTTCTCCTCCCATTGTGGATTTCCTTTGCTCTCTTCCTAAAATTGCCTGCTAAAGGCAAAAGCCCACATTGACTTCTTTATCTCCTGATTCATTTCTTATCGTCTATTTAACATGAATCAGTGCTCACTGAAAAGCTGTATGTAATTAACCCAGCGCAGCAAGATCCTGTTAAAGTTTTGAAGTTCAGGCAGAAAGCCCTCGGAGACTAACACAAAGCTTGCCGAGCTCTGCCGGGCACCCTGGCGTCCAGCAACGGACCCACTACTAAACGTTCTGATTTTGAACAAAAAACAATGCGGGAGTTTTGCCCCCAGTTTGTCCCCTCCTAAACCCAGATCCAAATTCCTTTCTTTCTGGCCACCTGGTCTCCTCCTCGAACTTGGCCAGAGCCCAGCGTGATAAGGATCCCCCACCGTGATGGCATAAAGGGAGGAAAGGACCTGAAATCAACCTGATAGAGCCTGGGACCCAGTGCCATGCTCCCCAAGGTGCCATACACCACCAGGGCCACATTCTAGGGAGCCGTGCGGACAGCGACGGGTTCATTGGACACCAGAGGCAGGAGAGGGATGGGCGGAGACCCAGCAGCTCTGGTGCTTGGGGGAGAAATGCCAGGACGTTCTCCCCCATCGAGCCCAGCCTGGAACCATCACAGCCAACAGCACTGGCGCTGCTCCGCACGGCGGGCAGAGCGGCTCTGCATACGAGGACGTCAAAGGGTGGTAGCACGGCTGTTGCTGGTGAATCCTGCAGCGTTCAGAGCCCTTTAGATTGGCGACGCTGATTCATTCTCTCCCAAGTTTAGGAAGATGGACGAAGCGGGAATTTATTCCAACTTCGCTTTGTTTATTTGACTTTTGCCGATCAGATGCCCAGGGTGTGCCTGGCACCTCGCGCAGCTCCACACTGTGAACTGTGGCCTGGAAAACAGAAGATTCCCTGATCTCACGGTACTTCTGTTCCAACCAGAGGAAAAGGCGATAAGCGGGGAGTGGGGGTGGGAACAGAGCAGGAGCAGGACCGAGCCAGTGAGGGGCACCGGCACCCCGGGGAGGGCTCTGCTTGGCTCGGAGCCTCTGCACAAGAGTGCCGACCGACCCACGTGGTTTGCAGCACGGGCAGATCCAAGTTCCGAAGGGGTCGCTGCAGCGGACACCGTGCTCTGCCCCAGGGTCCATTTGCTCCTCCTGCCGATCACAGCAAAGCCACACTTGGGCTGGATGTGTGGCCTCCAGCCTCTCCTGCGGGCATGTACTGCATATAAAAGCTGCAGGGCTACGTCCAGCTAAGTCCAGCCAATGGACAACGAGCAGAAACAGGTGGAGGGCATTTCCTCAAGTCACCCCTAGGAGACAGGCCCTCTGCAGCTCTGGGTCCTTTTCATTTTCTCCTTCATCCTCAGCCTGGAATTCCGATGTGACGAATAATGCTTCTGCTGCCTTTTTGGGCCCATGAGGGCAAGAACAACTCCTCTGAATGAGACACTGGTGACTAAAAATTCTTCAGAGCCCGAGGGCTTCAGGGCAGATCCACACAGCCCACTGAGGCTGCTCCGGATGTTATTTTCTCTCCCTGCCCCCGGCAGCCCAGCCTGACCCCAGCTGGCGCAGTCTCTCTGGGTGCTGTGTGAGGGTGAAACTCAGGGGAGACAAGAGCAAGAGCAGAGAGAATCTCTGGTTCATGCATGAGAACCACCAGGCTTGAGGAGGTGAGATTAAGCGCGTTAGCACTGTGGTTAACACACCAGCTCAGGCAGCAGCACGCTGGCCTGGGTTTGGATCCCATCACCAGGACCCCCTAACCTGTAACCTGGGTAGGTTTCATAGCCTCTCTGTGCCTCAGTTTCCTCCCTTGCAGAACAAGGTGATAACACCTCTGCCTCCATGACTGCTGGGGTGCTGGGTACGATACCAGGGCCTGGCACGGCCTTGGAGCTGCTGCCTCTCTCTCCCCTGCCCCGGCCCCCTTCAGAATGGGTGGGCATCGCCCTGTAGAGGGAGGGAGATGAGGAGGAGGCAGGGAAGGAAAAGGAGCCTTGGTATAAGGAGGACCCCGGCCTCTGAGGCTGTGCACAGGAGAAAGGGTCCCCAGACGGAAGGCCACAGCATGGGGGACACTGGGGGCTCTGAGCTGTTTCCTGTCCATCTTCTTTTCTCTCCTCTTCCAAAGGAAAAGCAGTAGTAAAAAGCCTGATCAATCATCTCAGTTTTCAGGCTATTTTTCCTTGGAGTCACTGACTTTTATAGGCTCTGCAGGACGTGTGGAGAGAGGATTCCTCTGTGTGTGTGCACACGCGTGTATGGGTACTGGTGTGCACGGCGGGGGTGTTGTTTTGGTCTTTTTTGTTTTGTTTTGTTTATCTGAGACCTGCGCTTTGGAACACGAAGGAACACGTCACGTTTCCTTTCGGGTAGCAGATTCTCTTCCTAATTATGTTTTGTTCAGGCTAATATTAAAACGAATTGGCTTCCTCTGACAACAATAAGTGTAATAATAACAGGAAATGGCCCTGAATCACCCAATAATAGAAACAGATACAGACGGGAAGCAGGGAGATGCTGGAAAGCTTTCCCGTCCCACTTCAGCATCCTTACCTTGCCCACCGATCCAGAAAACCGGGACCTGCCTCAGGAGACCACCCTGCACCTGGGGAGGCCAGCGAGAGCCTGAAAGAAATCCACTTTTGCCTTTTACTAAACATTTTTAAAAACTAAACACCAAACATTATAAAAAAGATACCTCAGTTTCCCCATAAAGATCCACCTGCCTTCTAGCCAAGGCAATTCTCTTGGGAGTCAATGTAATACATTCCCACTGATCATTGTTAGGATTTTCGGCACGGTGAAACAGCAAAATATGAGATAAAAGAGACCTTTATTGCCAAGGACTCGGAGAGAAGTCCACGACCGAAGACAGCCTGGCCTTCTCTAACCCGCATGTGCGGGTTAGGGTACTCATATAACCTCTGACCTGGGTGGCGCCCAGGGCGGGGACAGGTAATGCACAGCTTACCGATTGGGGGTACTTTCACGCCACTGGGAAAGGTGACTACAGTTTGGTCCCGCCCCTTGCTCTTGCCCCCCACTGAAGCTTTCCAGGGCACAAAGGCACCAAAAGTGTCCTGAGAGGAAGTAAGTTTGCACATCTGCCTGACCTCATCCGGCAGCTTGACAGTGGACCTTGTTTCCCTTCTTCATTAGCGACTTTAGAACTGAGATCAAAATACCAACCTTTGGAAGTTTAGGCCCCGGGGATGCCCTGCCTGGGGAATGCCCTGCCTGCGTTTTGAGCGCTGCCCTGCAGCCTGCGGGGCTTAAGAGAATGCACCTCCTTCCTGATGGCCTGCTCCCCCACGGAGAGTGTTCTCACAAAAGCGTATTCTGTTCATCCGCCTAACGAATTCAGCCAGAACCTGGAAGACAGAACACCCCACCTTTGCAGGCTGATAACCATCTCCATGACCTGCCCTGGAGGGGGCGGTTCAGGAGATGGAAATGGCCTCTCCATCCCAGAGGCTTTTCCTCCCTGCCCTTCCCACACAGGAAGCCTGTGTTTGCATTTCTACCCTGGGATGGAACCCTGGGCCAGTTCCCTTCACACCACACAGCCCTGTTGTTAAAGAGAGATCAAAAGCAGCAGGTCTCTCCAGGGACTTAACTCTGGGGAAGGCAGGATCCATTGTAAAGCCACCAGGGACCCAGTGGAAATGAGTGGAAGCCCTGGATTCCAATGTGCGTGTGTTTATGAGAGATGGGAAGTCAAGGCCGAAGTGAGAGTCCAGGGAAAAGCCTGTGAGCGAGCTCCGTGGGCCCAGGCTTACCCAGGAGACAGGGTGACACGGCAAACAGTAATCAAGGAGCATCTCACGTGTGTGTGTGTGTGTGTGTGTGTGTGTGTGTCACACTCAGCTGCTGAAGCCCAGAACCGGCTAGCCCATGGACACAAAGGCTTTTTATTAGGTGAGACATCTGTTCCAATCTCAGTTGCCAATTAGGCCTCAGGAGACTCATGCAGGGACAGGGAGCGGGGACATTAACACCTCCACGCTCACTGTGACTCAGGGGCTGGGGGCTGTCCAGAGCATCTGAGCAAACCCCTCCCTCTGCCTTTGCAGGGCCTCTCTGTTCCCTGCAGGCATAGCCAGGAGGCTGTTCAAAACCAGCTCCGGGGCCAGGGAGCTGGGGAAAGTCCCGCACCACGGCTTTGTGCCCACTTCCTTCCTCAAGTAATACACACATGGGCAAGAGCATTTAGGATGTTACAGTTACCCAGAGGGAAGGAAATAAAAATGATCCGCAGTGTCCTAGTCTTGCTTTACCTCCTTTTCTGTTTCGCTTTCTCTGCATGTGCAGTTTACTGCCACAGGGTTGAAGTCAAGTTGCTTATCCCACACCAACCTCTATCTTCCTCCTCTCAGCCGCAGGAGCCTTGGAATTCTCCAAGCTCTCCAGGCTGTTTCCGGCCGCGTGACCTCTGCACCGGAAGTTTTCTCCTTAGGCGGTGTTCTTGCGCCTTTCCTCCATACAGTAACTAGCGTGCGCCCTTTAATGGAAGGTTACCAGCTCCAGGAGACCCTCCTGATCACACTAGCTGCTGCTCCTTGCTGTTCTTCTCTTCCTGATGCTGCCTTACCCTCCTTCAAGAGCCTGTTGTGGGCTTACCGGATTTCAGCCACGAAGGCGCTGAATTTGTTTGCTTAGCACCAAATCCTAACAACCTACAACAGTGCTCCATAAATGCTTACTGCATGAGGGAATACATTTGGCGATATAACTTGCTTTTTAGTCCACCTTAAAAAGTAGCATACTGAGCCTTCAGGATCATTAAATATTCTCTGGCAAACTTTCATTTTTTTCAGATTACATCACATTTCCACAGTCGTAATTTTATAATAAGCTTAATCAGTACCCTGTGATCAAGCACTTAGCTTGAAGCAACCCCATTCCCCAGCCTCCCCTAAACTCCCCCCCCATTTAAAAACACATGTAGCAGATTGAAGGTATTTGTGTGCTTTATCTATACCAAGCAAGTCTTGACCTTAAAAGCTTGTTTGAAGATTTAACTCAGAGAAAGTCATTAGTAAACCCTTGAGCCAGGAGGAATTTGAATTCCTCTGATAGAGAAGCTGAGAAAGATGAGATCACCTGCCTGGCCAGCAGAAGGGGTCATAGCAACCATGGCGATCAGCACATGACAGTCACATTGGTGTGGTTTTACGTGAGTATTTAAGGCCCACAGAAGAGAGGAAGGTGTGTAGAGACAGACACAAAGGATGGCCAAAATATGCAGTTGATGTTTACGTTTTTAAAAATGTATCATAGTAAAAGATATATTCCCATGCTGCCCTAAAACTATGGTCCCCTCACTTCAAACACACTCACCCATCATCCTTGCCATTGAAAGGCCTGCTTTGTTTATATCTATACGTCCCCTGAGAGCCTCATGTGCTCACTGACAGGGCTTTGGAAGGTGACCAGGTTCCAGGGGCTCACAGCTGACTTGCTGGGAGGTGAGGTCTGCCTGGAAGAGGCGGGCTACTGTGTGACCCAGAGGGTCTATCTCCCTCCTCAGCTCCTCCCCACTCTCTCTGCTTCCTGTCCGCCATGCTGTGAGCTCCTCTCTTCTACCAGACGCCTCTGCTTCACCGCCCTGCCTTAGAGCCAGCTGACTGTGGGCTGAAACCTCTACAAAGCGTGAGCCCAAAATAAACTTCTTCCCCCTTAAATTGCTGGCATTAGGTATTATGTTCCAGAGATGAAGGAAGTAACTAAGACCGTCCAGATGCAGGTGTAGTTCGTTGACACACATCCTAAGTCTTGCACTGAAAGATTACTTGGCCGTTTTTACAGGCCACCCCTGGCATCTTTACATAAATATCCTGTCATGAGAGGTCTGTCCCATGCAGCGAGCTATCTCCCCGGGCTCTCCAGATCATGCAGGAAGACAAATGGCCCCGAGGCCTCTGTATGTACAGAACGTGAAATCACGTACTGCAGACGTCCTGTTGCAAATGGGGCGCAGGCTGGTCATCTAAGCTGTGACACAATGCCTCTGTTCTCCCACCCCTTCAGGACACAGAAACCCCCCTTCTATGCAATTCTAGCCAGCAGGGTCCAGCAGGTGGTGATGCCTCACGTTCGAAGCTGGACTGCGGCCCCTGGGTGTTACTGGCTTCCATACAGCTTATTTCCCTTCCTACCCAACTTTCCAAAGCCTTCGCTCTCAAAACAGCACTTCTCAGAAACCGTGGTTTGTGGCCTACACGGCATGTACCACACCCTGAAGCAAAACGCTGAGGCTGATTAAAACATGGGTGTGCACAGTTTCCACATCTTTCTATGGACAGTTGATCCACCTGGGTGGAGAAGTGGCACGCGGCCTTCAATCTTATAATTACAGGCTTTTAGTCCGCACATTCCAGACCAGAAAAAAATGAACAATCAAATTCCAGAGTCCTTGGAAGCTGGGTCATAATTACAGCTAAATTTACCAACATCATTCCACACCAGAAAGCTGCCCAACAAGAAACAAAGACAAAGTGTCAAAGACTGAGGACAAATGGCGCTTTACGACCGAGCAGCTCATTCGTGCATTCAGCAGATGTTTATTCTCTGCTTGCTGTGAGCCGGATACTGTTTTAGGTTCTGGGTCAGACAGAAATTACTGTCCCATGGAGAGGACAGTGCACATCCAGGAATGACAGAGGGGACATTCGAGCTGCGAGGGACCTTCACGCTGCACACCCCACAGAGTGCCACTCACACCGAGGACCATCTGAACCAGTGCAACTGGCAAATGCAATCACGTGGTCTTACGTCGTGACTGTGACCGGGGTCCTGAAAAGGCCCTAGGACTTTGGTAGATCTGGAGTCAGGAGGAAGATAGCTCTGCAGAGCAGAAATGATACCTTCAAAGATATCAATAATGGTTTGCTGGGTGCACGATATTATATAATTTCAGGCACTGGGGATGCTAAAAAGTGAACCCTCATAAACCCTGACACACCACACTGCTCCTTCAGGCACAGAATTAGAACAAGACAGTTACTGGGCACTGGCCATGCCCCAGACCCTGCTGTAAAACATGACGTAGCCGTGATCAGATCAGCAATGGCCCCTAACAGCATGGAACTCATAACCCACTGGGAAAGATGCGTTGAATTATTGTATGAATGGTGTATGATTCAAGTGTAAAGGTCCAGGTCTAAGGAGCACGTATAACGAGTAGTAAAGAGACTTTTCTGATAAGGAAGAGGTGGAAAGAAAGAAATAACATTATGAGGGAGGAAAATGCATTTGGGTTACTTAAGAAATCCAATTTCTACAGCAAAAATAAACCAGATGCATCCTGGGAGAAAGTGGACCTGTCAACAGATTGAAGGTAGCATCTTTTGCTTCTCCGGAGCAGGGGAGGAGGAATGGGCAGCCTCTGCCTTCTGCAGCCAGGTGACCTCTTCCTCCAGAGGCACCTCTGAGCACTGGCGTAAGAACTGCCGAATAGTAGGGAACGCATTTGGGCAGAATCACTGTCTCTGCTTTTACCCTCTGACTGGCAAATGTCAGCCATTCCTGAGAGTTTGGGAAAGCCATGCAGGGCAGCTCCACAGACAGCCTCTGTCAGGAAGGACGGAGTCCTCTGCTGAGTCGGCAGGGAGCTGGAGCGAGGCTGGGAGGCGCTAAGGTTCCAGCGGCAGCCTGGGCTGATATTTTAGGTTAGAGCTCTCTGAAGGTAACTGACGCGTGACCCAGAAGCCAGCAGAATCAACCCCGTGTTATCTATCTGAGCAGGTTAACCTCGTAGTACAGTGTCTCTCAGGAGATTTGGGGAAGATGCTCTATGTTAAACACACACGTGGTGGAACATGGCTTCAGTTAGGAAAGCGAAGTCCTACCCCAGAAAGAGCGCCCAGAGCCGGGAGTGCATTGGAATCCAATCAGGAGGACCAGGGCGGACCCCAGCACCTGAATTTCTTGCATGTCCCCAGGAGCCACTGATGTTCACAGCCACAGCTCCTGCACGCACGTCAAGGCCTTCCAGCAGCTAGTCTCAAATCTTCTGTCCCCACGTCTTTGTCGTGGTTCAGCCTCCCATCACATCTGACCAGGCTAGAACACTGAAATTTATTTTCACACATCCAGAGAAGCCCTTAAATCGGGCTTTCTCTCTCTGTGTGTTTCCTCAGTTCCCTCCACCCTCAGGTCCCCATCTGTCTTGAGAAAGTCTTCAAAGACCAGCTTGAACACTGTCTCTCCACCACTGTCGGTCTGACCTCCTAAGTCAGAACTAAAACTTGAAGTGCAATAATGTTCTGCAAGCCAACCTTTCATAGCAGAGTGTCATATCCCTACAGGCATTTGTTCAATAAACATGTACAAGTTACCCCTGGGTGCCAGTGCCAGGACCCACCAGGCACTGAGGTGGTGGTGGGAAAGGGTAGAGCTTTGTACCTTCCAGAAGCTGATGTCACGGGAGGAAGGAGGAAACAGGCCATCTCAGTGCAGAGGGGTGAATTCTAACTGTCGGTTCAGGGAACTTGGGAAAGAACTTGGCCCCGTCAGTATCCACTGGTCCAGAGGAAGTGATTCCTTTCTGATGTGTGGTGACAGGTGGGACACGATCACAAAAGGTGTAGTAAGAGAATAAAGTAGGGGGCTGGGGATTTAGCTCAGTGGCATAAGCGCCTGCCTGGCAAGCGCGAGGTCATGTGTTCAATCCCCAGTACTGCAAAAAAAAAAAAAAAAAAAAAAGAGAATAAAGTAGGACAGGTGAAAGGAACAATGGGACCAGGCCAGAGCAGGAGAGAATGTACGTAAGACTAGACTCAAAGCTGAGGAGAGGACAGGTGAGAGGTGGCACAAGGGAAGCTGGGGTTCATCCACAATGATCCCAAAATACTGTACGTAGCAGTCTTGGTCCAACCAGCAGATTAAAACTACCTGGAGTGTTGCACAGGGGACATCAGAGGTCATAAATTAAGAGATCATGTCAGAAGATTCAGACTTTTCTAGAGAAAGAAAGTGCCAGAACCAGATGCTAAGCGATGTTAACTGCGCCATCGCTTTGTCTTCCGAATACGGGTCCAAGGAGGAAGAGCAGCTCTACCTGCATGTAACTCTCGGCAGAGCTGACGGCGTGCAAACGGTGCTGCTGCCGAGCCCTGAACTTGGCGCTCGTCCCAAGTTCTATTTCTATCTGAAGCTGTCTTCCAGATCCGGGTTTGGGCATGCGTCAAGCCAAGCCTCAAGGAAATTCATCCAATGTTCCCAATTGCAATGAAACCCCAAACCTAAAAAAGGCAATTTGTGCAGGGACATTATGGTTTGATTATGGAAGTCTCTGCGCAGCTGTGGTCAGGTCCCCCAGTGCTCCTAGAGTGATGAGTCACAGAAAATGTGCTCACTCGGATCGTCCCCCCAGACCGACCCTGAGCTGTGTCCCGTAGGAGTCTTAAGATCCTCCCTAGCGAGCAGGCACTAAATTCAGATGTGTGTTTGTACCCAGAGGGTTTGTGGAATAGGGAATGGCCCTTATGTATGCTTTCAAGCTTAAAAGGGACCTGGCGTGGACTCTGTGCTGACCCTGATGGTATTATTTTGGTTCTAACAGGAATCAAATGGTAAGAAAATGGAGCCAGAGCCCTCAGCAGAGAACTGAGTTCTCCCACGTCACTAGGAAAGGAAGCAGAAGGCCAAGGGTGAACGGCAGAAGTCATGAAATTCCTGTGGCTGAAGTCATTACATTTTTTGTAAGGGTTTTGGTTGCTTGAAAGAGGACTTCTGACAGCACTGTCATTTGCACTTTTGATGCCCAGCTCCTAGCTGTTCCTTTTATCCTCCTTACCCTGTTCCCCACTCCGGAAGGCACAGTCCAAGTTTCCAGCTTCCACAATCCAATGTGACTTCCTCACTGTTGAACTCCAGTTCCATCTTTCCAAGTGCCTACTTGTGGGCCCCTGGGTGATTCTCCCTGGCTCTCTCCTCTCAGATAAAGAAGGAGGCACCGGGCATGTAATGAGGCCAAGGCTTGCCATTCGAGTAGGCGAAGGCTGCTTCTCCACCACTTAGATATTGGGCTTTGCCATGTGACTTGCTCTGGCCAATGCAATATGAGTGGCTATGAAATAAGAAGATTAAAATGAGCCCGTGTGACTGGACCTGGCCTCCGTGCTCCTGCTGGCACCTGCTGGCACTTTATGTGGCTCCTCGCTTCTGAATAAGATGTTGGGAACAGATGTGAGCCTCACCTGCAGCTGGAAGCCAACCAGCAAAATCCAACCGTGACCATACGGTATCAGGAAAACCCCAGCTGAATCAGATGAGAAAAATGGACATTTACATCGTTGTCAGCTATGACATCTTGCTACTATTTACACTGCAGCATTATTAGAGCAACAATAGCTGAGTAATTCTTAATGGAAATCTCACGATGGATTTAATTTGAGTATTTCACACTCGCCATCGAATGCACCTCTCTCCCTGAACTGGTCGTGCATCATTTGTGTTCTCCCCCCACTCATATTCTGTTCCTCTCTTCGCGCAGGTATGCAGGTGATGGTCGCTGAACTACAGATACAGTTGCAGCAGAGCCGTGAAAATAAACTTAATGCTGGGACCAGATTCTGTCTACATCCACAAACAGTAAATCTAAAAGGCAATCACAGTGTTGTTCCTTTTAACTCTTCCTCAATTCTCAAGCGTGCTGCTGTTCACATGCTATCAACCGCATTTATAACAAAGGAAAAAACAACTTTTTTCTTTTCCTAGGGAAGCTGGATTCTGGCCACTGGAGAAGCTTTTGTTTTTATCCACCATGTCATGACATATTGAAAGCAGGATTAAATATTCAGCAGTTATGCAATCTTCAGAATGGATGCCAGGAAAGAGTAGCTAAATGGTGTTGCCTAAAAATAAAGACGAGATGGAAGGGCCCCAGGGGACGTGCGAGCACCGAGGGGACAAGAGCTCTGGGTCAAGGAGGGGTGGAGAGCGAAAGGGAGGAGACACACTGACCTCTTGAAAGACAAGTGACTAGGAAGCAGAAAGAAATCAGCAAATAGTGCACAGATGCTAAGCAATAGAAATGCCCATCTCTACTATTCCTATAAATGCTTCAAGAAGCATTTCTTTCCAATGCAGGATGAAGTGGATTTTCATTTTAGAGCATTAAAAAAAGTACTCACTTGCTTAACGAATTTAGTGTATGCATTCTGCTTCTGTGGAACAAAATGAGATAGGTCCCAGCAAGGTACCCCATGCCTCTAGCATATCTTCCAACACAGGGAACTCTTTTAGACTTTCATCTCTGGAATCCTTGGGAGTTCCTGAACATGATCTGTCTTTCTGCCTAGAATGACTATGTTTCTCCACGCACTTACTAGTTGTTTTGTTTTGGTACCAGGAATCAAACTCCAGACCTCGTGCTTGCCAAGCAGGCCCTGTGAAACTGAACTGTCTCCACAGTGCTCACTTCCTAGTTTTATCTGTTGAAGGTCTCATATTTCTGGAAAATTTATATTTATTCCCTAAGCTTTTGTTCAAAGATTGAGCTTCCCAAAATGTTAGCATCCCCTGACCAGGTAATGGGAATTCAGGACCCATGCACTTTGATTTCCAATGTTATGCACTTAGATTTCCAAACAACATGGAATGAAAGAGACTGGTTTTACCTTCTCATCCGAAATAACTAAAGTAAGTTATATGAAACAATTTTAATATGCTGAAATCAATCAATGAAGAACAGTGCTTCTTGAGAAAACAAAACAATTCAGCCACACATTTACTAACTTCCTTGAATTTTTCCAGATACCAACATAGGGAAAGGAATCCAAGCAGAGCCTGGAATACTACATGAGTTGAAGAGACATAGCTGAACTTCTGGAAGGCTAAAGACACTTGAGCTCACAGGGTGGAGACCTAGAGCAAAGAAAGCTGCACGAAGAAAAAACTACAGACTTTTGTCTCTTGAAGTTTGAACAAAGTAGTTATCCACATGCACATGTAAGGTATAGAATATATTTGAGGGACCAGGAACCAGTGTTCACTCAAGGCTGGGAACATTCTTCAAGACTAGACAGCTTCACAGTACATAGGTTATTCAGTATGGTACTCAGAGGGGTTCACCTCAGGACTGTGAAACTCTTTTTCCTAGGTTAAATGTTGTTCTGCCCACAGGAAACAAATCTTAAAAGCAGAATCCAGGAAGATCAAATGGTTTCCAAGGTGCTTAAATGCAATGAAAGAAAAACTACTTTGAAGACAACAATATGCAGTGCACGAACCATTGTGATTCTCCTATTACTTTGTTATGAAATTTTGTTTTATTTTTTCATAAAATTAAAAAATTACTTGTGGGAAAACAAAATATACAGTACTCAAAAAGCTAAGCTTTACAATGCCTGGCACCAGTTAAAAACTGTCAGATATGGCATAAAAAGTAGGAAAATAAGCTCAAAATAAAGAGAAAAATAAAAAAATTGCAACAAACTCCAAATTGACAGAGATACAAAGACACTGAAAGTTATTTTAATTGTAATATATCTATATTTGTATTATGTGCTAGGGGAAAAATTAAACATCATAAAGTGATGGCATGAAGCTATAAAAAGATCCAAACTGAGCTCCTAGAGGTAAAATCCACAATGATCAAGACAGAAATATGTAGATTTTAATTAACAACACATTGCACAAGTCAGAAAGAAAGACCAGTGAACCTGATGACATGGCAATAGAAGCCATTAATAGGAGGCACTAAGACTCTAGAAGCCTTTCTAAAAAGATGTACAACTAAACTATGGGACAACATCAAGACTTTAAATACATGGGTATATTACAAGGAGACAGATGCCATGGAAAATGGCAGCTAAGGTTTTTCCAGTTTCTTGAAAACTGAACATTTGAAGATCTAAGAAGCTTTAAAAACTCTGAATACATGAAATATGAAGAAAACTGTAGCAATTGCTCAAGATCAATGATAAAGAGAAATTTTTTAAGCATCCAGAGAAAAGAAACAAGAATGACAGCAGAGTCCTTGCTAAGAACAATTCAAACAAACAGACATTGGAACAACACATTTGAACTATTGAAAACAAAAACAAACATTTTATACTAAGTGAAAATGTCTTTCAATGTGAAGGGGAAATAAAAACTTTCAGTCATACAAAGGACAAAAAAGTTCATCACCAAAAGACCCTTAGAATGAGACAAAAATGTACCAAATAGAAACTGCTTTGTAATGGAATTAAAACCATTGGAAATGATAACTACATGGAAACATTATTTCAAAGGCATGAGTTATAAAACCTGACACAAGAACAGCCTGATAATTATGAAAGAAATCAAACCTGAATAAAAATCTCACAAAGAAAACCACAGGATTATTTTGGGTAAAAATTTACTAGTGGAAAATGCAAAGAACCTAGACTATGGAAGGACTTTGAGAAAAGTAAACTCAATTTTGAAGACTAACACTACCTAATTTCAAGATTTTTATAAAGTTAACGCTATCAAGACAGTGTGGTGCTGATGCAAACGGCTGAAAAGGTCAACAGCACAGAACAGAGAGTTCAGAAATAGAACCACAGAACATGAGAAATTATTTTTGAAAAAGATACAAAGACAATTCAGTGGAGAAATAGTCTTCTGAAGACATGGTGCAGGATGACTATGAGAAGAAATAAACACATAAACAGATGTCAATTAGAACCATTAAAATTCAAAACTGGTCCCACCAAATTTTAATGACAACATGACAGACCTCTCATAAACTACTGGTGCAAATATGAAACTGTACAGCTACTTTGGGAGCCAGTTCATAGAAATTTTATTTATAATCACTCTAAAGGCCAACTCAAGTGCACATCAGCAGATGACTGATAAAGAAATGTGATATATGCATAAAAAAGAACACTTCTCAATGATAAGAAGATATTCACAACACAAAATAATTACACTGAGAAACTCCAGACCAACAAAGAGAATATACTATGATTCCATCTATATCAAAATCTAGACAATGTAAAGCAATCTACAAAGACAACAAGTCAATAGTTTCTTGGGGGTAGAAGTCTCAGGTGGTGCGGGAGGGACAGAGTTGCCAGGTGCATGAGAGACTTACTGGGGGACAGGCAAATTCATTAGAGTGGACCCTTCACTGGACAACTCAGTGTGTTCTGAGGGCTGGTGGTGACTCAGGTTGTCGGCTGAAGAACCGGGCTCCTCTACACAGCCTTCCAACGCTCTCTCCTGACACAAGTGACCTCAGTGTCCTCAGAGAGACACTGGCCCAGGATTTCTCTATGGACCCACACAGGAAGGGATGCGGCCATGTTCCTTCCAGAACTCTCTGAGGGTAAAATCTGAGACCATCAGGAAAGACACACAGTCAGCATTCAGGTTGTAACTCAGGACTTCGGTTGTCAGTTAAAACTAAAGTTCTGGCTGGAACCCAAGTTGCTGGTAGGCTAGTTCTCACTTGAGGATCCACAATATTTTGATTGCGGTGACAGTTTTATAGGTATATTTATAGATCAAGGCTTATCTCACTCCACATTTTAAATATTTGCAGCTTCTTGTCCATCAGTATACTTGAGTAACTTAAAATGGCATAGCTCAAATTTTACTACATAAAACTCCAAAATAGATAGAGTTGTGTTGCGTTAATGAAAAAATTCATTTACAGTTGTTCTTCATTTGAGGCATGTTCCTCATTCAGCTAGTTTACTTTATATTATTTTATTTATAAAATTAGATGGTCCTAAATAAAGTTGAGTGTCTATTGAACTGGAGAGTCACCCCGGCTGTGTTTTTGAAAATAAGAAGATAGAAAATAATAGAAAATAGAAAATAAGTTGCAGATAAAAATACATGGTCTAACATCACTTTTCATTAATAAAAAGAATGAGAAAATATGTGTGTTTATTCATGTTTGTTTACATGTTTGAACACAGAGAAATGTGTTTGGGAGGGCACTAGACATTCAATAGCTTTGGATGTCTATTTAATGGACATATGTTATCCAAACGCTAAAACTGGGCACTTTCCACTTGGAAGATGTTGGTCAGCAAATTCTTCTTGGACCCGTTTTGTTGCCTTTACTTCTCAAAATTATTTCTTCATGGTATGCTGGAGCATTTGCGTGTGGTTTTGAAGTATGACCAGCAATATATCATAAACGAGTTCCTTCAACAAGTAAAGAAAATCATCAAGCATTGGATGAGTCAGATTCCTAGCAATGGAAGTGTTTGTTCTACTTTGGTTTTCTTGAGTGATCCCAATATCTTACCTAATCCCCTCTCAACTTTAAAAGCCATGGCATTTTGAAACTGAAGCATATATTGTTGAGATAGTCCACTTGAGGAAGCCACTTAAAGCAAATGTTTCCAAAGGGTATTTTAGACTTATGGAAAAAATTTTTTTCTCATCCTTCATTTGAAAAAAGAACTGCGAGAGCACATTCCTCCCCAAGAGCTAGCAGATGTTGGTGCCAAGACAGCAGAATGTCTGCATTACTCACTGCGCAGCTAAGCTAGTAACAAAGAGCTTGAAAAGATGCACTCCCCTTAGATCCAGTTGCTTGGCCTGATTTTCACCATTTTGACCCTGAATCCAGAGCAGGAGGCAAAGGGTCAGGGCCGCCCTGTGACACGGCTGGGCTGAGGGGGACAACACAGACCTCCTCCCCCTGCAGACAATGCCCGCAGTGTTCTTCGGAGTTGCTGCTGCTGCCAGCTCTCGGGGGGGGGGGCAGCATGAGGGCTGCACGGCTGCGATCTCCCTTGTGTGCACAGCGATGCTTCACACTGATTCCAGGCTCCTTCTGAGCCTGCACACACATCAGGAAATCACTATGAACGTCCTCTGCAGTGGCAGAGCCTCCCACGAGGAGCTAGATGGAAGGGACCCCCCATGTGTGCCCCATCTGCAGGCCCAAAGCCCCCTCGTCCTCTGCGCATCAATAGATCCAGCCAGACACAAAGTCACAGCAACTCCTTTATGCTCTGCTACTGCTAAAAAGCCCCAAAGGGACAAAGGAGAGGCGCAAGGCCTTGTCCAGATTTCTCAGAGGGCAGTATTTGGTTTTATTAACTTGAGCACAGATACGAATCATCTTAGTACCACGTGAGGTTGTCATGCTTTGTCTCGGGGCGTGCGAGTGTGTGATCCGGCGGGGACCTTTGTGTCTCCAGTGACTAACCACCCCACCAGGTTTCCAGCACTAAGCATTATTTTGGAGAGATTTAGGTGTTTCAGTTACTTCATCAGGTGTTGTTTAAAAACCAAGTGAAAATGTTGGGTTTGTGTTCCTACACCACAAAAACCTCAAAAAAAACAAAAGACTGCTTTTGTGCTGGCAAGTAATAAGCTCTAGCTCTTAGGCATTCTTTCACCCTTTCAAAGTCAGAATTATGGAGGCGTATTTTACTCGTGCCACAGTGTGCCCTCAGAAATTCATTCTGATTCTTCCTGTGCATGCTTTGTCAGGGACGAAGCCAGCTAGAGTGAGCCCCCTGCGCACACATGCAGGGGTCCTAGGACACACATATTCACATTTACAGCTGAGCTCCGGCCCTTGCGCACGTCTGTAGCATCGTTTGGAGCTGTGGTACCCACCTATTCTCATCATGAGTGTTCTCGTTGTGAGCCACTCATCTATCTGCGAGAATCACAGAAACGGACTCATACAGCAACGGTGGGCAACGAAACGTCAGCAAAGGCCAACAATGACGCACAAAGGAGCTGAAAACGCATGCCCTGATTTGCCAGAACTTTAGCCAAAATGGCCTTTGAAGACCTAACGGTATCACTCTGACGATTATTTCAAGTCTGCGAACACACACGGATAAACTCCAGTCATCATCTTCCCTCTGAAAACTATCAAGCCACCTTCCACTGCCGGCATGTCAGGACTTTGGGAAGCAAAGCCCCGGAGTCCCTCACCTAACATAGAAGGAACGAATGAAAAGATGAGTGAGCTGGGTGAGTGATGCGGAGAAACAAATCCTCGGGTTGATTCATGCCCTAGTTTAGACAAACTTTCTCCTAAAAACCAAGAATCTGGAGGGTTCCAGTGGAGAGCCCCCAAGAGTGTCACATGGTTAGTCTTGATGCAAAGGATGCTGGGAATTCAAGTTCCTAATGTCCTGGTCTCCTGGGAGGGGAAAGTGAGGCAGAAGTTACTGGGGATAAATATTTGGAGAGCAAACCGCAGTGTCTCTACCCTCCCTGTGCTGTGGGAAGGGAAAGGACAGGGGAGATGGGCTGCAGATGTGCCCAAGCGGAGACCCGGCTCTGCCGCTTCCTGGTTATGCGAGCTTGGGAAACTTATTTATGTGTCTGCTCTTCCATTGTCTCATCTGTGAAGTGAGAATAATAATAAATACTCCACAGGGAAGCTGTGATATCAAATATGATTCATGCAAAAAGCTAATCACCAAACCTGCACGTAGTAATCAAAGTCCCTGCCACTGTCTGTGTGTTATGCCTCCTAACACTAATTCTGCTACTGCTAATTATCATCGTTATTACTACATGTGAAAATATTTCCACTTAGATTATTCTTCAGACAATAACATTTATGGAATGGTATAAATCTCCTTCCTTTTGATCTTCTGCCAACAGCATAGTATTGCCAGCATATAAAGCATTGTCTACAGCCTGGGAATTTCATTCATTCATGCAAGCAACACGATTTATTAAACACCTGCTACACGTCAGACAGACATACTGGGCTAAGTACGGAGGACATGGTGGTGACCAAACATGGACAAAATATCTGCCCATATAACATGAATGATCTCCTTGACAAGACAGACATTAAACAGACAGTCACAGACGCGAAAGCATCAATAAAGCTTTTGTGACTGTGAAAAGCAAGGTTTCCTCTTCGAAGAACATAAATGCTTTTAAAAGCCCAGAAGTTGAGTAATTTTTACACATCTGTAAAAGTCACTCTGAAACTCTGAAACAACTTGAAACTCTTTGCCTTCCCTCACATCAAGGACATTCTGGAAATTAATTCCTGTGCCTTGTTAGGAATGTATTCCTTTGTATGAGAGCTATATTTCCTGCAACTGAAAATTAATGTAAGCTGTTGGCCGCTCCACAGTGGAGCGCTGGGCCATCTGCAATCAGTTTGTAAAAAAAAAGAAATCACTTTGTGGTTTGATACTTCATCATGAGCCGGAGGAATCTCCGCCCCCTCCCTCGTGCCCAAGCTCATGTCACTGCAAATAGCAATTAGTTGGGGTAGAAAAGATTGCGGCCAGGTGGGCTGCCGGAAGAGAGGATGTTTCCCCCTCTCTTAGTTGTGGTGGGAACGAGAGTGCAAAAGTGTCAGGGAGCAGAAAGCCTTTCTGCCGAGTGTTTGCAGTCTCCAGGACCCTGGTAATTCAGCAGGCGTCTGTGGGATCTCAGGGCATGGGGACCTTCTGTGTTTAACCATGGAGCTCAAATCTCAAGGACATTTGTTGAGAGCAGAAATGGGAGTTACAAACTGACTCACTGATGTGCAAAATGGCACGCTCCTCTCGAGTTAGCATGAGTTTCACTAGAGGAAAAACGACACAGTTGAGCTTAATAACCTAGAAAGGGATCCAAGAGATGTTTATTAGAAATTGAATTATCTTTTCACAAATACTTGTGATGTGGCGGATGAAGTCCAGATTGATAAAGTATGTCTGCAGGAAGGGCCTTTTACAGCTCCAAAACTGGATGCAAAAATACTTGTAATAACCCTTTTCTGTGTCTTTTCATTGTGGGGGGAGTTCATTAAAATTCTTGGTTCAAATGTATATGTAGTTACATTTTTATTGAAAGAGAATTTTGTTTCATAATTTTTGTTTTATTAGTGTGTGTTTTGCAGTGCACAATGATCACATTCATCTTGGGGCTTGTACAAACCCCACATCTTAATCTTATTTACACCCCTCCTCTTCCCCTGCGCCCCCTCCTCCCATCTCCTGGCCCTCCTTCCATCTGTAAAAGATCTACCCCTCTTTCAAATTTAGAATGGAGTGAAAGGAAACACTGTACTTAGAGAGTGGATTTAGAGATGTCCCTTTGAGCTGTACCATTCCTCCTCCATACTGCTGGTCACACTGGCCCCCAAAACTGTCCAGGGGTCAGGGTGACCTCCACCCTCAGATCCTGAGTACAGAAAGCAGGGGACTGTGGCCTCAGCCTGGCCCTGTGCAGGGGTAGCCTGAGGAGCCCTCGTCTTCTTGAGCCTTGCTTCGCTCCCAGGCAGCGCAAGGATGAAACAGGACAGAGAACTCCTCGGCGCCTCCCTGAAAAACAAAACCCAGCCGTGCAGGTGCCAGTGGAGCAAGGAGAACACGGCCTCTGGTTGAATCACGTGGCGTTAGCTGCTTCTTGGGGCTAAAGCCCTGAGGAACAAAGTCCCACTGGTTTCTTTGCCAGTCATAACCCCGGATCACCCGAAAATGCTCACAAGGTGCTAGAGGAAAGAGCGACCTAAAGAGTTTCGCAGAAGCGCGTGCAGTGGGCAGCCCCGAGCAGGCAGAGCACACAGGCTCCCCGGCTCCTCCCCCTGCTTAGCGCCGAAGTCCTCACAGAGGGCGCAGGGACTTCTGTGCCCTCGACCTCTTGGTTCTCTCTCCAGCCTTCTCTGGCCCCCCTGCAGCCGGGTTGGTGTCCTGATGTCTCCAGCTTCTCTCCTCCTCTTCGTGATCCCTGTGTGCGCCGTTCGCCATCCTCCATCAGGACACAGCATCCCCGGGGCGCAGGAGTGGGCGCCGCTTTGCCCTAACACACAGGGCAGCCTCCGGCACAGAGAAGTCACTTAGTAAATACTTGAAAAACTAACACACCCCACGCTTTGCTGTTTTGTTTGACTCTTTACGCCGGGCACCATGGGAAAAGCCAGACACACGTGACTTGAACCGCAGTCCCAGTCGATGGAGAACCTCAGGCTTGTAAGCTCTGCTCCTGTGTCCGTCTGTCGTGCGGGCCACTTTGAGCACCCAGGATGTTCGTGAGATGTGACGTCATGAAGTGTTAGTTTCTTCCTCTAGGAAATCTCAGCAGACACAAAGACAGACAAGCGACCCTTGTACGATGCTCTGCCGTGCCCTTAACCTGGCAGTGGGATTTCTCCTTTGGGGCAGGCAGAAACTTTGGACTGTTAGAGGTGCGTTGCTGCCTTCAAAATGGTATGCATGGGGTTTCTTATTCTTTATGAATCGCGTTCTTTGCATAAAATGGAAAAATTAATTTACAAGTGAATTCTTCCCTCAACTCACCCCTAAATTATAAGCAACAAATCGGTTTCTTTAAAACGTACACATTCCGGGTCTCTAGCCGACCTTGGTCTTTCTGCACGGTGACCCTCAAACCTCGGACAGGCCGCCTTCACAGCCTTAACTCTCCTGCCACGTGTGTCTGTGGAGTCACACATGCTCGGAGGTTTCTGCAGTGGGGAGGAGTGTGGTGGTGGTGCTCAGCTGTCCAGCTGCCACCTGTTGTCCCCATGCAATGAATAATGTCCCTTTCACTCTCAAAGAAGTCTTAACTTAGGTAATAAATTGTATTGTCACTCTACGTACCATTCATGCATAGAAGTGCATTTTTGCAAGACTAAACTTCTGGGGTCTATTTCTTTTTTCTTCTTCCTTTTTTTCTTGATAGACGTCTCTATCACCTCTTGCGTGACTGAAACAGAGTCTTGAAATAACTTGAAATAACTTGAAATTCTTACGATGCATGATGTTCCCCATCCAGCGTCCCTCCAAGTCCTTTCCCCAATTTAGGAAAGTTTTCTGATGTTCTCATGATGTATCTGTGGCAACCAAATGAATACATGTATTTGCAGAGAGATGGGATCTGTTCACCTGATGTTTGTAACTCTTCCAGTCTAGTACGGTCTACCTGGTCCAAGGAAAGACAATGAACAGAGAGATTCTTTAATTCTGGACTTTGAAAGGCTAATGAAACAGGGAAGCATGTCCAGGAGGTGTAATATTAGATGTCAAGTTTTAGTTCAAATACTTTTACCACAGTAAGAACATATGGCCAGCTCTAGAAAGACAGGCACACGGATTGTCCCGGTTCAAAGCAGCAATGAGAATCCATGAGTCCCACTATGCTATTTTAACAATGCAGAGGGAAATGGCTACTCCAATGCAAACAAGTATGATTCGATGGGAGAAAGGGGGTCAGAGAGCAGGAATGGAGGTGGCATTTCCCTTGAGTATCATTTCTCTTGGGCTCAGAAAGACAGGTGGGATTGATTAGCGATGTCTGCATTGGGCGTATGAATGGAAAGTGGTCGCACCGAAGTCTGGGCATGAGTAAAGCCTTTCCTGAGCCAAGGGGTTCTGCAAAGAAACTAGTGGCACATTTATTGGGGCTGGATCAGTAAGTTCAACCATCCACATTATTGATAGCACAGCTGTAGCTCCAAATGGGGAAATAAATTCTTCAACTCAGGGGCTCAGCCATTAGCAGCCTATTGATTACTGGTGCATTAAAGGTGGAAGGATGGCAGTGGGTGGAGGACACTTCTCAGTTTGCTCGCTTAAGACAGCAAAAGCAACAAGCAAGCAAAAAAGGATGGAGGTTGATTTTTTAAATTCAGAAGCCACAGGAAACAGACAATCTCCCTTTCTGTAATTATAGTTCAATTTAAAAACAGCTTGGTGCCAGTTTTGTCCCTGAATGCGATCAAGTCTCTTCCCCGGGGATTAACAGGGGACCACAGACATCAGGCAGTATCTGGGGCCCTGTCCAGTGCTTGAGTTTTCTGGGAGGGGCCGGAATGGACTTGAACAGCTGGGATGGCTTTCCGAGAACAAGCCGCATGCGATCTTGCTGCTGAAGTCAGTTGTGTGACCTGAGTTCCCAAATTAATGTTTAAAAACAGCTCGGGGCTGGCTTTGTCACTGAACACAATTCGCCTCATTCATGAATTTATTTTTGCTGTGTGCTCTGCTCCCTAAAATAAACCAGCTAGGGTTCTATGTGAACGACAGAGGGAAGGGACCAAGATGAACACCTTGGAAAGTCCATGACGCTCACCCACAAGACTGATGGTTGCCAAGACCAACCATGGCCACAGCAAGTAGCCTCAGAAGACTCCTGTGACACAGACCTCTGCCCACCGCAGCCCACTCCAGACCTGCCCTGAACTGGAATAAAGACCCGACTTCCACCACCTCAAACACCAGCGCGGCATCTCCTTCCAGGTCAGGCACCCACGGGCTTCGTCTGGAGGGCTCCCGGGCCACTGCTGTCTGACGCTGACCTTCTACTGCTCTGACAACGCCCCAGCCCACAGCACCCCATCCAGTGGAATTACTCTTCCACAGTAGCTTTTCAAAACCCACCGAGATTTCCTCAGCTTTTTCTAATCACACAGATGTTTATTCTGCTCTCCTGTGAATTCACGGCTTTCATTTGTAAAGACTCAAAAGAAGCAATCTTCCCTCCCGTCCTACACCAGGATCTCAAGTGCGGCCTTAAAAGGGGCTGCTCTGCGATGTGCAGATGTAAAACGCTGCAGGACCAGGATTTAAACGCTGCAGGACCAGGCCTGCATGGGAGGAGGGTGTCAGGAGCCTGAGGTACTGGGTAGCACCTGCGCCTCTCAAGGTGTTTATGTTTCTTTTCTTTAAAACAAAGATTATGGAGGAAAATACCCCAGTTTGCAACCTGCAAGCTCAAGATCCAATCTTTCCTAAATTCCTGCACTCATCCCACCGAATCATGAGTAACAAAAGTAAAACAGCCACTGTTATTACCTCTGCTTTATAGAAAGTGAAACTGACGTACAGAGAATAAAATTACAGTGCTACCTCGGTTGATGAACTCAATTCTCTTCACTGTTCTGATCACAAACCGACCTGGAGGAGAATCAAATCAAATTTCCCCATAAGGGGCTGGGGATTTAGCTCAGCGGCATAAGCGCCTGCCTTGCAAGCGCACGGTCACGATCCCTGGTACCAAAAAATGTTTTTAAAAATTTCCCCATAAGGTCAACACGGAACCTGACCACTGAATTTGATTCGCTTCTCATCCCGCTTGGTTTGCAACCAGAACTGTGGAAAGAATCGGGTTTGTGAACCAAAGTACCATTGAAATCACACAGTAAATAAGCAGCCAAGCCCGTCTTTGACTCACAAATCTCCCTGGCTCGGGAGCTCATGTCTTTAACCAAAAGCAAGGACTCATGCTGGTGCCTCAGCACCTGACCACGAGGAGTAGAAGCGAGTTGCTTCAACCGTGATGTGAATGAACAGGAGTCCAGGCGACATGCTTGCCCTCCCCCAAGGGAAGCCCCAGGACACAGAGTAGGAGGAACCTTCCCAGCCCAGGGGGTCTTGCTAAGTGCCACGATCTTTATAGGCGTCTGATCTTTGCAGGGTCTGAATCTTTGACAGCAGTGATTCCCTGTAGGTTCCATCCATGCCCTGCTATGATCATGTTAAACCTTCACCGAGCTCTGCTCTGTACCTCTCCCAGCCAGCACGAATCTGTTGATAGATGACATCAAGCCCCAGCTCCGTTTGAATGCAAGAAGAGGAACTTTCTCAATTATGTAGGCGGCATCGATGACTCTTGTCCACTAAGCCATTGTCTGTGAGATACACTGCTATGGTGACAGTCTACTGGCTCTAGGCACGAGGCAAATACTGCTTATTGTTTAAAGACAGGCAGGAGTGACGCACTCTTTTGGATCACCACCAGTGTCAGAGGACAAGCCAACTGACGGGTAATCACAGAACCGCTGGTGTTGAACCTTGGTATTGGGCAGCGTGTCACCTTGTTGTCCCACAAACATCTAAAGCTCAGTGCGGTCACAGCTGTGCTGTTTGCCTCCTCTCTCACACCCACCCTGTCCTTCCTGGAGTGTTTTGATGCTGGTTAGCACTCCCTCCATGTGACAGATCCATTTAACTTAAACCTCACATCTCCCTCTGTCCCAAGGACCTTATCCAATCGGTCACCAGTCTTGTTAATTCTCCCTCTCCGCCCTCTCCCAGTTTTACCTCCCCCTCCTTCGCCATCGCTGCCTCTGCACAAGCTTCCATCTTTCTCCTACCTGAACTACAGAAGCCACCCCTGCGTTGCTCTGTGGCTTCTTTCCCTCCCAGTCACCCCTCATCCGGTCTGAGACCTGCCTTAAGTGACAAGCTTCCTTAAATTTATTCCAGTGATGCTTCTACTGACTCTGCTTCTTGCCATCCAATGTGCCGTCCACCACGTCCTTCTCCATGACCCAGCACCCCAACCCACCACCACTTTGGCGACCAGGCCCCCCGAGTCTCGTGCACTTTCCCCTTGCACGTGCTTCCCGTTCTCTGAAGCGTCGCTTCATCCAGAAACGCGTCCCTATATGTCAGCCATAATTACATGCTGTATCTTCTGTGACACCGGACAGGTTTAATTGCTTTCTCCTTTGGATCCAAATTCTATCACTGTCCCTCTACTACACTTTCAAAATGAACGGCTTTTGTCTTTTTCCTACTAGATGGTGAGATTCCAAATGTTAACGGTGAGTATCTTATGTACACACCATCCCCCATTCGCATTTAATGTTGTCGAACATTTGTCACTCGACAAACGTGTACCATGTGCAAGGAACTTGAAGAATTGGGCTGAATATCTGGGACACGAGCGTGGGGAAAATCAGACATGGCCCCTGCCCTCCAGCACTGTCGTTAACCCCAGAAATGGATATTAATCAGGAAAATATAATTTGTAAGATTCAAACCACACCGAATTAACTGGGTATTCTGGAGGAAGAGCCACAAAACTATGTAATGGACCCGGCCAGAGAAACCCAGGGAGGATCTGAGGTGAGCCAAGCAGTTACCTGGAGGACGCAGATGAAGGAGGCCGCGTCTGCAGAGGTGGGGTCTGTTGAAGCTGAGAGCTGTCTACCACTGCGGGTAAGGGAACCATGCAGCCCCAAGCCAGGGGAGACAAGATCATCTTGCACTCCGATATCCCACCGGCTACAAGATGGAGACCGAACAAACGGGATGTGGGAGCAACAAGGAGGGAACTAGAGCAGAAGGCCCAGTGAGAGAAGGTGGTACCTAGAAATAGCGAGAGACGCGGTGGTGGGGATGGAGGCAGGAGGATGGTTTGCAAGAGTCTGGGGGGGGGGGCTGAAAGCACGTAAAAGGGTCTGAGATGACTGGATGTGCAAGAACTGACAGATACGATCCGAAGGAGGATGTGTTCGAGTTGAAAACTCTGACCATCCCACGGAACACAGGAATGCGGGACAGCCAGGAGGGGAAATCAGTGTGCTGGCTCCAGCCAGACTGCGGTAACATGTGACGTAGGGACGAGACTTATTTAGTAGAGGGAGCCTGAGAGGGATTGAGGGTCGGCTGGGTCAGTGTGAGGCTCGGTTCTGAGCAGGGCTGAGAAAAATTAGCCTGGGCTTCAGAGGGACACCGGACCAAACCTCAAGCTTGGAGCAGCCTTCAGACTGGTACGGAGATGGAGCAAGGGTCCCTGGGCCCTGGATGGTGACGAGGGGAGGGACGGCTGTTGGGTGCACCCCTTACTCTCCTCCATGTCCTGTCAGCCGGGAGTCGGATAAGCAAGCTTGTTACAGCAGGCTCTGCTGAAGTGATAATAAAGAGAATAAGGCTACACACGAGCAGAAACGTCCCTCCGGCCTCTTCCCAGGTCTGCCGGAGTCTCCGCTCTGTCTTTCAAAGCCTGAGGCTGCGGGGCTGGGATTTTAAACTGCAGCTGCACCTCGGATCCATCGCTGGAGAGTTCACCGCCTGCCGCAGTTGCGCTAATTCTGAAACCAGGAGGATGAATCAGTTGTAGCCTCTACCTAATGCATCCAAACGTGGCCGAAGGCGGTTCAGCTGGAATAGTAATACTCGTACGCCTTGGAGTGTGTAAGAGTTAAAATAAAAACTGAAAAGTTCTAAACTGAATATGTATAACCCCTTTTATCATTGAGGTGCGGTCCCCCCAGACCGGAAGCATGTGGATCGCTGTGGGGTGCCTGTTCAAATACGCCGCTCTGCACCCAGTACCCACTGTGGCATCGCACACTCTGTGGGTGTGAAAACCAACACCCAAACCACATTCCCCAGAGGCTCTAATGCCCACCAAATCCCACAGTGACAAACCGCAAGAGAACCTGGATATCAGAAAATTAAGTTCCTCTCCTCTTAGGCCTTTTGGGGGAAGATGAATAAATATTAAACATAACCAACACAAAATCTCTCCCGTACCTGGCTTCGAGATGCAGGTCTCACAGGGAGACCGACTCGGCTGGGCAGGGAGCCCCACGCTCAAAGTCCTCCCACCCGCTGCGCCCGCACACCCTCGGTCTGCGTCTTCTGCCAGTGCCACGCGGCGGCCCCATACATCATTGCTTATGCTGCCAAGGACGCCACGGGAAGCAGGGGACGCGAATCACTCCTTACACAGCCCCCACCCCCGGTGTGTAGCTCCCACCTCGGCAGGAAGCCTTGCAGACTGTGGATGGGAGATGACCCAGTCGGAGCTTGCTGAGGACCCTTGTTCTGTGGAGCCTAAATCAGGAGCAAGAAGGGTAAGAAGCAGGTGGGGCTCTTTTAGGGACAGACGAGGGGTCCACAGGAAGAGGGGAGGAGTGAGTCTTCCGTCAGTGTCTGCTCCATTCGCTTCACACCCTGCCACAGGTGCGGGCCAACCCACAGGAGGGAGGAAACGCTCGCCATGCACGGACGCTGTTTTATGGAGAACAAGTAAAATGCCAAAGTCCCAAGGTGGTGCACACGGAAAGAGCCCAGCTGCACACGGCGGGTGGGCCTCCTACGCGGTTCCCTCAGAGCTCAGAAGCTGCCTGGCACAGCAGAAGGACCTGAACCCTGGAAGGGGGACGTCCCCTCCCAACTCCCAGAAGTCAGCGCGAGAGCCAGGCCCGGACCCTCCCCGGATCCAGCCGCTGCTGGCATCTGAGCTGCCCATCCGAGCTCGGACAGCGGTGCCGCACACACGACACAGGCCCCACCAAATCCTGTGTGTCCTGCGTAGCACAGCACACCGAGGACAACGGCCTTGTCCTCAACAACTCAGTCACACTTTTATTTCACAAGTTAAACCCAGTCCACGGCTAAGGTAGAAAACACATCTTGTCTCACTTGTGCAGCCAGTCTTTCAAAGCTCACAACCTGGCTCTGGGGCAGAGGGTCCTCACACGTGTGTGTGTGTGTGTGCACGTGTGTGTTTGCTCGAGGCGGTGGGGCCCGGAGGAAACACAGTCACATGCACCTGGGACTCAGCGTTGATCTGTTTTTGCTGCCCAGGAAGACAGCACGTAGCCACTAAAGCATTCTCACCACACACACTGGTTTGACGTCACCGGCCGGGCAGGCCTGGCCTCTTCGCTCGCAGGACAGCTGAATACCTTTGCGGTGACTGCACCGCACTTGTGCTGGGGGTCCCCCCTCACTCACCTGCTGTCATTCTTTTTTGGGCGGGGGGTCCAGCAGAGTCCAAGAGGCCTCGACTTCATATTCTACCAGGGCCCTTCAGCCTGCAGAGGGTCTTGTGGGCCGACAAAGGGGCAGAAGTCTGTTTCTTGTCAGGGACCCCAGGGAGGGACTGGACGGACCCAGCTATCCATTAAAAGTTTATTAAAGATGGAGACTGGGGGCCTATGGCGGGGGCGGGGGACCGGGGAAAGCAGGAAACAAAAGCATTCCCCTTTACTGCACTCTTCTCTAACAAGTGAAGAGCGGGCTCCTTCCACATCTCAGTGGATCCTTGGGTCCCTTAATCAACTTGGGGAAAAGAAGCCGCAGTGGCTGCCTCGGGTCCCTGTCAGTCTGGTGACTGGCGCACCAGGAGCCGCCTGTCCTGGGCCTGAGCCCGCTGTGCCGCTCGGAGGGCCTGACTGTCCTCAGTTCCCGAGGGCCAGGCGGGGTCTCCCGGCGCCAGGGCCAGCGCACTCCACCCTGTAAGGCTCCTCGCCTCCCAGAGCGGCCACACGGTGAGGTGTCCGCTGCCGCTGGGCACTGGCCGGGCACCTTTCTCCAGGGGCCCCTTCGCCCTGCAGCCCCCAGGGAGAAGGGCTGCTTTCTGGAAGGTGTAGCAGAGGTTGCGCTGGCCGTGCAGACTGTCTGGAAACAAAAGGAAAGGGACCTTAACAGGCTTGTTGCTTTAATTTTCTCTCCTCTGGGCCCTCGTCGGCTCCCCTCGGCCTGCTCCCCAGCCCCTCCGGGGGTGCAACACTCACCCTTGCAGCCGCGCTCAGTCATGTGCACACAAGCCCACACACGCGCGCCCAGCACGAGCTACGCGCGGCTGCAAACCCTGGGAGCCTAAGAAGTTCCATTAAACCGGAAAGTAAAATCTATGAGCAGCACCAGCCCCTGTGCCCAGCTTCCTGTGGAGTGCGCGCCTGTTGGGTCCCAGAGCGCCCTCAGGTGACGCCCTGACGGAATGTCACTCAGGCTCTGGCAAGAGAGGGAGAACCTTCACACAGGGTCAACCACACAATGCAAAACGTCGCTTTTCCCTTTTTGCCCCTGTCCCCTAAGCAAGCCTGCGAGGCCGAGAAGGACACCGTGTGAGGTTCTGAGCCACCAGCAGGCCTTCCCCGCAACGCAGTGCGCACGGAGGCGAAGGCCGGCGGGTCATCTGCAGCCCAGTGAGGACTCCGAGGTCACCTGCAGGGCCCCAGCCAGGCCCTGGCTCTCAGTGGATAAAGACCGAGTCGGAGGAGGGGGGGAGGGGAGGAGAAGGTGGGGGGAAGGGAAGGGGAGGAGGTGCAGCGTCTCCTGCCCAGGAGACCAGCGGTGCTCAGCTGGTCGTCTGCCCTGAGAGTCCCTCTCACTGATTAAAGGAGTGATAGGAGCTTACAAGCTCCTATCACTATGGCATTTCTCAAACTGGAATTCAGGGAACACCAGTTTCAGATCCCTGAAGCGCGGACTGGAATCGCATCTCGGTATCTTTGTGCCATGGAGACCCAAGAATTTGCCTTTTTCAGTTAATTTTCCCGCTGAGCTTCCACGCAGTAGAGTGCGAGGAATTCCCCTATTCGGGTTGTGCTCCTCGAGCTTATATATATGGTATATATACCTAATATATGGTATATATATCTAATACATGGTATATATATGGTATATATATAGTATATATATCTAATATATGATATATATCTAATATATGGTATATATATGGTATATATATCTAATATATGGTATATATATGATATATATCTAACATATGGTGTGTATATATATGGTCGGGGTTTTTGTTGTTGTTCTTTTTTTGTTGTGTTTTATTTTTTGAGACAAGGTCTCGCTATGCAGTTCAGCTGGCCTCCGGCTCACTTTGTAGCCCAGGCTGGCCTCGGACTTGCAAAGGATCTTCCTGCCTCAGCCTCCCGAGTGCTGGGATTACAGGAGTGCACCACCACGCCCGGCTAGAGATGTATATTGTAACCAAAGCCTGGAATCCAGAACCAATGAGGTGACTACAGACACTGTGACCCGTTAGCCAGGGAACGATTCGGGAAAGGAGGAGGTCCCTTTGCTCCAGAGCAGCTGCATGTCCAGCTGATGCCGAGAGCCCGCCTGAGCCGTGCGTGCGCCCGGGGCGGCTGCACACATCCGTGAGGCCCAAAAAGGGGTTTTAAGGAGCTTGGCCTGCAAACTTGGACGTCTGAATGGGAGTGGAGGAGCGCAGCAGAGACTCAACTCACCGCGAGAGGGCGCCAAGCAGGATAAGAAGACAGGTGCCCTTCTGCGGGGACTGTCCCTCTTCCCTTCCTCCCAGGAAAACCTTGGTCGGGCCACACCTCCGAGCCTCCCGGAGACTAACACTGGCGCCTGCTCCATAGGTGTATTATTATTACAGTTCATGCCAATTGTGCCGAACTGGTTGCAGAAACAGCTGTTGTGAGAAAGAGACGCGACCCTGCACGGTCTCCACTTGCCGAGTCTGGAAGGAAGGGAAGGTCCTGGTGGGGAGTGAGGAGCACTGCGTCTCCCTCCGTCCTCCACCCTCTGTGCTCCACCCCGCACCACAGCGTCCCCTCTGCCTAGCCCACTGTTTAGCCGCTGTCTGCTCCTGAGCCGACCAAACGCTGCTGGTCTCTGAGGACACGGCGGCTGATCTTGCGAGCTTCGAACTGTGCGAAGCCGCACACAGTCCCTCCTGCGTCCTGCACAGTGGCATGGTCCTTCCCCTCCCGTTCCTGGCAAGGGACGGGCGTCCGCCGTGCCACCCGCCCTGGACAGTCATTTGGACCGACGCTCAGCTTTCTGTCCAGCAGGGGCTCCAGAGCACCCAAGGGAGCCAGAAAAGGGATGGAGAAAAGAGGGCCTCGACTCGCACCCAGCACGCAGCACTTACACGCACGCTGCCGCTCTAGCACTACAATCCTTGTCAATATTCTTAAACTGTACAGAACGCCAAACGATAATCCGTGTCTCATAACTGGATCAGCAGAGTGAAGGTAAGTGAACCGGTTACACCGAGTGTGGTGCGCAGCTCTGCGAGGCGACTAACCACGGGGAGTTAACATTGGGAAGACGCCCTCCTCAGTGCGCGGCTGGAGGTCTGAGCCAGGCCTGGCTGTCTAATTTTCTATTTCCCGGCTTACTTTCCATTCTCACTCTCACTCCCCTCTCTTTGCTCCCTCCCTGGGATTTCACCTGTGTCCTTAGAAGTCTTAGTATCTCTGAAAAATGCAGAACTTTGTTTTGTGCCTGCATTAAATTTTAATATCCTCAGACGGTATCGTGCTATAAATCGCTTTTCACCTTTTCCACCCAGCACCGGAGTTTTAGAGGTGTCCGTGTTACTGTTTGCCAGTGGTTCCCAACTTCACTATGCAACAGGACCACTTGGGGAGCATGAAAAATACCAGTACCTGGATGTAAATTCCAGTGATTCAGATTTAATTTATGCAGGGCGGAGGCCAAGCTTCAGGTCACGCTGAAGTACACCCAGGACTAAGCACCGCTGCTGTATATAAATCGAGTCTGTAGGCCGAGGGTTTTCCACAGGGAGAGAACTCAGAACCCACCTTCTGGCCTCAGAAAGTCCCTATAGGAAGTTAGATCACAGTGACCCAAAATCTAGTACCAGAAGGAAAGAGAAGAGAGAAGAGAGTGATTTGTAGCCCAAAGACTATGTAAAGAAAGGAAGAAATTAGACCTCCGACTCTGGCTTACCCATAAAGCCATGGAGCGGCATATTGATCTGTCCTCTGTCCACTCCAAGGTCCGTTTTTTACCGAGCCCCTCTATTGCCAGGTATTCTACTAGGTATGAAACATACAGCAATGAACAGGGCAGACATCACCTCAGTACCCAACAGCTTTCACCCGTTAAGATGCAGCTTCTTGGGCCCATTTCGAGCTCCGGGTGTGGTGTGCGTGGCCTGGCTCAGGGCCTGCACCCTGGACAATTCCAAGAGGTGGCATCGAAGCCAATCTTTGGAGGAAAATTGATTCCAGCCTGTGTATAGGAATTGGGGTGTTTAGGCACATTTGGTGAACTGACCCTGTTCCCCCCTCTGAAAAAGCAGAGCCCTTTTCCTTTGTCTTCGCCCTCTTCCTTTTGCCAGACATTCTTAGCTGTGACACCACAAGCCACCAGTTCACTGGTCGTGTGCTCCATTGTGCAGTGGCGATAGAGATACTGTCCATGCCTCTAGATGAGGGGTCTCTGTGAGACAGGCCTCGCCCTTGCCCGAGAGTGAGCTGAGATGTGTGCTGGCCAGGCGATGGTGTCCACCTCCAGGCTGTAGCCCCACGTCCGTCTGCTTCCGAAAGTGGCTTCTCACCACCACATCACGTGGGCAGGAGGTCCCTTGGAGTGCAAGACAGTCCTCACACATCCTCTTACGGGAGCCCAGTAGCATTTCTAGGCGCTGTGACAAGCTCTTCCGCACTCACTCAGCGAACCTGGTATTGGCGAGGTGCTACCCTCTCCCCACACACGAAGGACACGAAGGAGACCCTCTATCCGGCATCATTTGGCACTCGTCACTGGTTGGTGAATTGGAAAAATGTCACTGAAACCAAGAATCATTAAACAGTGACGTATGCATACCTGAGCTTTTCTTTTGGCCTGAAGCTTACAAACGTCCATTCTTGCACCAGCCCTTCGAGGCTGAGTCAGAGCATCTCCTTTGACTTTGGATTGTCTGGTTGGAGTTGCAGTGTTCTTACTAACATAACCGACCACATCCCAAGCCACGTCCTTGAATTTCTAATTTGTATTTTCACAAACTAGAGTCCAGTTCTTGGCATCCTCTGAAGAAGGCTAGGTGAAAATTCCCTCGAAGGTGGATTCCAGGAGCTTATTGTTCAATTCTAATGTACAGACACATCGAAGGGACAACATAATAAGCAGCAAAGTGTCCACAGTCTAACCCCACGATGGCGAGCCTTGGAGAGCTTTCAGTGACACAAACGGCCCTCTGCAGTGCGCACAGTGGTGGCCACAGGTCTGCCACCACTGGCCTAAGTGGTCATCATCTTACCGTACTTACTGTATTGCACATAAATGTAGAGCTACTTCTGTATTCGGTTATCTACCATCCGTGCTGTCTTATTGCTTGAAAATGAGTTACAGACAGAGTGGTATTCGCTTTTAAATGCACCAAGGGTGGGGATACGGCTCCGTGCATAGTGCCTGCCTGGCAAGCATGAGGTCCTGAGTTCAACTTTTAGTAACAAAAAGGAAAAAAAGGAAAGGAAAAGGCTAAATACATCAGGACACGCTTCTGTGTCATTCTCCATGAGAAATAAGAACGTCCGACCCCACTTTCCCCAGCCGTTACAGGCTTGGTTTTCATAGCTTGCTCTCGGTCGGGGACCAGCTGGTCGCACATTTTCTCTGTTGTAATGTTTCTCGGCTCACTTTTTTCTCTCCTTGCTTGTACCTGTTGGAAGTGTTTGACCACATGGTATGGCATCCTGCAGTCTGCATTCACTTGCTGTTCTCTTCGCAGCGTGCGATTTCTCTTTTCCTTCCATTCAGCGTAACCTGGAGTTAGGCTTCAAGGCGTGACTGGCTCGGGTTAAAGGTGTTAGGCAGAATCCTTCCCTGGCTTCAGCTCCCGCTGGTGTATTGGGCAAACACCCATGAGCATTTACCTGGGCACACCAAGAGGTGACGTCACCGGGGTATGGGGCACGCGGGTGTTTATTTTCCCCATATGGCTGCCCCGTTGACAGTCTGCTATGGTTTGGGGCTGGGCTATCCCCCACAGAAGTCTTCTGTGTTTAGAGGTGGGGCATTCGGAAGGCAGCTGCCCTCGCCCCGGGTGAGCGCTTTCCTTCCCCGGTCCTTTGGCAGTGGTGTTTTTGCCTTTAGCTGACCGTGGACTAAAATCTCTGAATCAACTTTCTCTCCTTAAATGGAGGGTATCAGGTACTGTGTCCCAGTGGCTGGGATGTGACAAATACACACTCCCACCAGCGTGATGTAAAAATTCCCTGGCCGCTTGTCCTCGCCGTCATTTGAAATCATCCTTCTAGTTCGTGTTAGTATCAGACTGTTGTTTTAATTTACCTTTCCCTCCTGGTGTTTAGCTTGTCACCTACCGTGCGCTGTTGCTCATTTAGATATGAACTGTTGAGTTCTTTTGGCCATTATCAAACTGATTTATCTTTTAACAAACTGATTTCTAGGACGGACATGAATCCAGTTGGTTGCATGTATGTAACACACCTTTCCTTCTGTGGTTTGTATTTTCACAATATAAATGGTTGCCTGGAATGAACATAGATTCCCAATTTTAATCAACACATCCAACCTTATTGGTCAATTCCATTAATGTTGAGTGGTTTTATATCTTTTTTTCAGCAATCTTTTCATTCCCCCATAACATAAAATATATTATCTTTTAGGAGCTATGTCTTTTCAATTCCACCTGGAATTGTTTTTTGTTTGCTTGGTTTATTTTGTTTTGCAGTATGGTGAGTCACAGGAGTCAATGCCGTTTTTCCCGCTGGCTGGAGTGTTTTGTTCGAAAGAGTCCCTCTCCCCACCTCCTGCCTCTTCGTCACAAATGGCGGATTCACATGTGCGGCTTTGGTTCTGGACTCGTCTCGGTCCATTGGCTCATTTTGTCTCTGACGCCATGAACACCATGATGTCATCATTTCTACAGTTCAGTCACTCTCAGCGCAAGTAGTGTATGAGAAATGAGTTGTTCTTCCCTTTCAAGATCGTCTTTGCTATTGAGGAAAGAGGTTTGGTTCTGTATCGTTCTGTGCACGTCTTAGAAAAGGACTTGACAACTTCCAGTAAAAGCCACCAGATTGTGACGAAGACTGTAGTGCCTTGGGGGAGAAGCCTGGTAACATCTCTGCATTTAAATCTGGTCAGATTTTTCTTGATAATGTTTTGTAGTTTTGCCTAAGTCACTATTAATTCTAGTAGTTGCAGATTATTTTGGATTTTCTAACTACCCAGTCAAATGTGAGTAGCGGAGTTGCTTCCTTTTCAGTTCTTAGCCATTTTCTTCCTCAGTTCTGATTACACCAAATGTGAAGTTCTCCCTCACAGTCCGAGTGGTTGTGACACAACAGTGCCATGATAATGATCTCCAGCATTCTTCAAACTCCAGTTTCAGGAAAAATATTTTTACTATTTCACCATTTTTCAATATTTCAGTCATTTTTTAAATAAGAAATTTCCCTTTTTGGTTTGCTGTGAATTTTTATAGTCTGACTTAATATTGAATTCTACTAATACTTTTCCTATATCTGTCAATATGGTTATCTTATTTCTCTTTCATTGATGTGCTAAATTATATTCCATTTTGCCCCTGCTGCTCCCGTGATTCACTAAGAAAAGCTCACAGTAACCTATTACGGTTTCGTCAAGGTCAGGTTCCTCCTTATGCTCCCTATTCGTGCTTTGCATACCTTTCCTTGTAGTTACTCTTTTCTGGAGGTTATCCGTTTTGTTAGTCTTTTTTTTTTCCACTGCTGGGACTTGAACTCAGGACCTTGCACTTGCCAGGCAGGTTGTGTGCTGCTGAGCTACATCCCCAGCCCTTTATTAGTCTTCTGAAGGGAATACATTTTGCTTTTGCTAATTACTTTCTTTTGAAAGTTTATTTTCCATTTGATGAAATTCTGCCCTTATCTTTATTTCCTTCCTCCTGCTTTCTTTGGATTTTATTTGCTATTCTTTTGCTAACCTGTTTGAGGGATATTTAAACACTTTTTTCTGGCCTTTCTCTGTGTTATAATTTATGTACCGAAGGCTGTCACTTACCTCTCTTCTCTGCTTTGTGGCACCCCAGGGCAGAGAGGAGGAGAAGGGTGAGGAGGAGTCTGCAAAGCTCCTCCATCTGGTACCCCACAAACCCCGGCTCCTCGGTGGCCCCACGAGAGAGAGGGCTTTCACGGGGCGCGTGGTGGGGGAGGTGTTTACACCTCGTCAAGTCCGCAGAGGAGGAGACACAGGGCAGGACCCGTTCACACCATCCCTCCACTCGAAGCTTTTCTGCCTCCCAATGTGACTTTTTATTGGCTCCATGGATCATTTGGAAATGCAAACGGGTTCTTCTGGGTATCTACTAAACTTCTAGCTTAATTCGACTACATATAATCAGAAAACATTCTCTGCCTGATTCAAATTCTTTCAAATTTGTTGGATCATATTTTATAGCTCAGAAAAATGGTATATATCAAAGTCACTGAAAAACACCAAAGTGTGTTGTTTGGTTTTGAGGTACAATGCTGCATACATGAGAAGTTTGTTGATCATGTTCAGTGTTGGCTCCATGGCTGGTTTTTCATTTTGCCTGCTATCAATTTATGCTCTGTATTAAATGTACCCAAAGCTAGAATGGAATGAAGTTTTACTATTACCAAATCTCTCCCTGTATCTCTAGTAACACTTTTTTCCCTAGAGCCCACTGTAGGTTAGCACTTACAGTCTACCCGTAAATGCTACGGGTAGTCTTTTGGTGCCCGAAAGTGTGTCTTTCGGTATTTACATCTAAGCTTTCAGCATTCTTGGAAGCATTCTGACAGTCTTTGCATTTCAAGTGTAACACTCTGTATGCATTTCACAGGAATGTACATTGCTTGATTTCCAACAAAATAATTTTTATCCCTTCTTTTTTTCTCTTGTACTGATCGATTGCATATTAATTGTTGCATTTTCCTTTATAAATGTTTATCAACCTGTTCCTTTACCATTCTTTCAGCAGTCACCGAGGGATTCTAATATGCAATGTAGTATATCAAAGTCAAGTGCAAACTGGTGCTTTTACTGCTTCCTAGACACTACACAAGCCTAGAAACATTAATGTCATATAAATGCTTATATTCTTATGGTCACTGTGTTGTATTCCATAAAGCCTCGTTTTTAGCAATAATTTACTCAGCGCTTCCTACATTGCTACATAGTTGCCATATCCAAAGCTCCTCAGCCAAGCCGGAGTCTACAGGTTTCATTTTCCTTCCAGCTCAAAAATACTTCAGGATCTCTTCTAGTGCAGAGGTATTCAAGGCAACTCCATAGATTTTCAGTCATTGTTGCTGTTACACTGGGGATCGAACCCACAGCAGGGCCTTGATCATGCTAGGCAAGGACTGTTACTGAGTCATATCACTGCCTGTCTTTTTTTTAAATTTTGAGTAGCATCTCTGAATTATCTAGGCTGACCTCAACTATGCAATTCTTCTCCCCAGGCTCCTAAGTATCTAGGATTACAGGCACGTGCCCCCAAGCCTAGCTTTTGTTTTTTTGTTCATTTTCTGAAGATGAAGATCTAGATACTTCATCACCATCATTCACAGTAAAAAGTGAGGCATGAAATGCACACCTTTAATCCCAGCACAGAGGAGGCTGAGACAGGAGAATCACAAGTTAGAGCCTAACTGTGTAGAGAGTTTAAGGCCAACCTGAAGTACTATACAGAAGACCCTGAATCAAAACAAATCAACAGCCCAGATTTACTGACGCTCCTTTGAAGATAAACTGTTGGATTTTTTCTCTCTGATGTTAAGATTTTATCTTTGTCTTTATTTGCAATAGTTTAACATACTTTTCCTGGATGTGATATTCTCTGTATCTGTCCATCTTGAATTTGTGCAATATTTCTTGCCATTTGTCTTTTTCTTTTCTCCCAATAGGAAAAAAAAATGTTTTCTTTTGATTAATTTTTTAAAAAATTTTCTTCCCTTATGAGGATCTATTATAAACATGACCAGCCTCTTTGCTGTGCCTATATGTCTCTTAAGCATCTGCCTGTCTTTTGCACCCTTAATTACTCCACTGTTTAGCCTGGTTATTTTCTCTAGATGTATTTCAGTTCACTAATTCTCTCTTCAGCAGAGTCTAATCTACTCCTACACCCAACAGGTAAATTCTTAGTTTTACCCTTTGGCAGTTTTGATATAAAATTACCACTTGTTACATAAATTTCACTTGTGTCCTGAAATTATCTTCCTTGTCCTTTATTTTCTTGAGCTTATTAATTGCTGTTATTTTCAAGTTGGGTTGGATAACAAGATCTCTTCTGAGTTTTCCTTTAGGATCCATTTTATCCTCTCTTTAATTTTCCAGTGTGTTCATTTGCTTCTTTGTACCTAACAACCATTCAATAAATGCTGGACATTGTGCGTGAAAACTTTTAGCTATGACTTGAGGTGTGGATGGTGAACTCCTTCTGGGGGAAGATTCGCTTCTCCTTTCTGCGACTCTGTTTCAGTTGGCTCTGGACTCCTGGTCTTGTCTTTCTGGCTCTGTGAGTCGGCTGGCTGTACCAATCAGCTCGTTTAGGCTGCACCCGCTGCGGCCACTCAGCCTGAGTTAGCAAAGTCCTTGAGCAGAAAATCAGCCCTGGATCTGTGGGAGTAGGTAAGGAGGTCACTGTTTTCAGTGTTTGTTTCTTTCTTTGTGTTTCATCTGCTTTTCTGATTTAGACAGTACCGCATAACAGTTTGTCATCTCAGACCCGTCTCTTCTCTGTGAGGGTTTCTAGTGATCCTTATCATGTCACCCCAAATTTTACCACTAGGAGGCTCTTCCACTGGCACCCATGTTCCCTTCACACGGCCATATTTGTGTTTAAAATTTTCTTCCCTCTTTTCCAGAAAGCAGTCGGTCCTGCCTCCACCTGTGATCACAAAGGGGCGAATTCCCCAAGCAACCCCATGAGTGAGGATGGCGTGGGCTCTTCCAGCTCTCTCTGTGCTCTGGTTCTCCTCTCGCTGCCTGGGATGAAGGTATCACCCAGCACACCTTGGTGGCCATGTGCAGAAGATAGTGGGCCACGAGACGGGAAGGACTTGGGTTCCCGAGTCTCAGCATAGAGAAGAAACTTCTGCTGACAGAAATGCCTGCACTGAATTAATGTATGAGTGAGTACAACTCGAGTTTCTGCAGTCACTGAGATCTGGGTGGTTATTTATTTTTTTTTACAGCACCTAGCATTATTGTAACTAGACCATGGGTGTAAATGAATGTGGGCTTGGAGAATTTCTGCAATATTGTTGTCACAGCTCTTGTCAACAGCACAGAGAAAAATCTTTGGAGTACTTGACTTATGATGCATTCCATTATCAAATTTCCCCAAGTGACATGGAATTGTTTTTCCGCTGGTGTTCTTGTTAAAGATGAGGAAACATTTAATAAGACAGTGTACAAAATTCCTGGTTGCTTTTTCTGAGGTGGAAGTAACTGGGCTTGCACAGTTTGACTGTGTCCACCTGCAGCGCTTGAAGATCAGCTCAGTATGCTGACCGCTAGGTGGGCAGCAGAGAATGCTGCACGACATTTGCACTGAGAATCAATTTAAATTGGTTCTCGGGAGTTGGAGTCCTCAAGCCTCCTGTGAGAACTTTATAAAAATGCAGAGCTGCGATTCATTTCCACAGACATTTTGCCTATAATGTGAAGAGGGGTCAAGAAAACTGCACTTATTAAAATAATTCTGCAAGTTGCTTTTTATGCAGTCATCTTACCGATGAGGCTTGAAGAAGCCTCGGATAGAAAATTCTGGCAGGTGCAGCACCCGCAAACACCAGAGTTTCACCGACGCTCAGCCCCTCCCCGCCGGCCAGGCTGCGGGCTGAGAATGACATTCATTCCACCCCCGGCAGCTGACTCACGCCCACACTTTTCACTGCTGTGTATGTGCATTGTTTTGGACTGAACTTGACTGCAAGAGAGAGAAACTCAGAGGCAGCAACCTGAACACACAGCAGGCTCTGTGTCCTCACGCAAACATCCTGGGTCACCCTCCAGGTCTAGCACCACGATCTGGTGCATCGGTTGGGCACCCAGGCTTCTCGGGCTCACTCTGAGATTCCTAGAGTGTGGCTCTCACCGTCATTATTCTAAAGGACTGCTGTAGAACCAGTCATTACATCCAAATTCCACTCCATAGAAGAGGACAAGGAAGAATGCAAAGATGGTGCTCTTTCCTTTTAAGGAATCCTGTGAAAAACTGCACACGTCTCTCCTGCTTCCATCTGGTCATCGGCTCTGTAGGGAGAAGGTGCTCCCTGGGTGGACCATCTCACCGTAGAGAGCTGTGGTGATCCATAGCGTGACACAGAATGGAAACCGGCTGCTGGGTGAGAGTCAGCAGTGCCCACACAGTGTTCTGATTGGCACATAAAGATCCCCACGGCTTCTGCGATACCAAGCACATCCCACTGTGCTCCAGCCTTTTAACGCTTACACTTCATTGTGCCAGTAGGACCCTCCTATGGAGCTGGAAGTATTGGAGGCCTCCTGGTAACCGAAGCAGCAGCTTATGTATAGAGTCAAGTGTAAGAGATGACCTGGGGGCTCCTCTTAAATGCAGAACGATTGCTTCAGCATTAGTTAAGCCAAGCCCTGTCTCCATGTACCGATATGCACAGAGCAAGCTATGCTTTTTCCCCTTTCATTTGGCTCTAAAAAAATGCAAATAAGGCTGGCTAAGGTACTGATACATAATCCTTGAGGCCAGCCAACAGCTTGCTGTTTCCTCACACTGTGTTCCCTATAAACGATTGAGCACAGCAGGATGGCAGAGTCACACAGCTCCGGGAATGTCACCTGGGTTCAAGACGAGAGGCTATGACTTTCCAGGGCACGGAAGTTTACGTATCAGAGACTGAAGCAACAGCCTCCTAAACATTCAAATGCTACCACAATCAAGCTACACAGGTTGGTCTTTCTGTATCTTTCTCCTTGCAGATTTCAAAAGTGCTTGTTCTCTGCCTGGCCAGCCCAGCTCACCGTGCTCGTGTAATTCCCACCGTCCTCATTGTCACTCATCCTTCAGCCACTCCCTTCTTTGTGAGACAGGAATTCTGGGTGTGGCCATAGATCAGGGCCTCTGTTCCATGTATCCTCCCCTGGACCGGCCTCAGGACCCCTTGACTCCCCATAATTATGAATATGTCTCGGTGTCTTTATTCTCAGGTGGTAGATTGGAATCAACTTGCCGGGACTCCAATAATGTTTCAATGAGATTACAATTATAAACTTCCCAGACCATGAGGAGGACAAAAAAAAAGAGATTACGATATTTGGTAACATACAATTTTGGATCACAACAGCTGAGGTCCAGCTGGAGTCACCAGACACTTGTGCTGTCACTGAGCAGCCCCTTGTAAGCACTGATGTCCAAAGCGGATCCCAGACGTGCAGGAAGAGACCAGCTCAAGGATCAGGCACGATCCAGTCACAGAGCAGATCCTCTGCAGAGAGGCAGATCTGAGGTCAGTTGGCCTGGGCGGGACAGCAGCTGAAGGCAGGTGTTTCACTTCAGCGCATGTGGACTCAGAAAATACAGCTCTCTCTAGCACTCTTACCTCATGGAATGCATGGGGTGGTTCATGGGGTGTGTCAGCTGTCACGTGACGAGTGGGCCTCCACTGCAAGGTGACCCAGGTGCCTGAAGGTGTCCTGCAGGGAGCCAGCTGATACCAAGCCCCTGTCCCCAGCTGTGTCAGTGGAGGCCACAGAAGAAGGTCACTTCCACTGCCACTGGGAAGCAAAAACGCAAAATGACCCGTTCTGAACAACCAAGGGATAAGGAGGCTGGGAAAAAATGACAGGGCTAATGAAGCAAAAGACCTAAATTCCTGTCAGAAGACTAGCAGAAGGAGACCAGAAAGCAGCTCTGGCTGAAACAGTCTGCAATCCCAGAATTCTAGAAGGCTGAGGCAGGAGGATTGCTAAATTTGAGCCCAGCATGAGCGAATTACCAAGTCAGAGAGACCCTGTCTTGACATAAAGAATAAAACATAGTATGTATCTCAGCAATGTGAAGGTCTTGTACTCAGCCTCCAGCTCCAAAACCTGCCCCTTCTGTGTGTGTGTGTGTGTGTGTGTGCACGCGCTCTCTGTATAGCACAAACATATGTGTGTAAAACATAGTACTAGGCACCCACTCAAAAGATATAAACTCAGGAAACATAATAAAATATGTTAAAGTAACTGAAGAAAGGAAGGGAAAAAATGGAGAAATAGAAAAAAGGAGAAATAAAAATGGCATCAACATACCCATAATACACTAAGTGCAAATGATCTAAATATCCAAGTTAAAAACGTAGATTAACAGCACAATCTAGGAGGATCTTATTTCTGATATAATAATATGGATGGCTTGGAAATACAAGGGGAGGAAATGACATACAATGCAAGCATTAGTTAAAAGAAAGCAAGAATGGCTGCATTGGGGTCAGACAGAGCAGTGTGTGGAGTAAGGGAATTTCCAGGGACAGAGAGGACGTCACATTGTGCTGAAAAGGTAACCCCACCGCAAGGCAGAGCTACCCTACCTGCTTATCCAACCAACTGATTTTCAGTAGACTGCAGTTCCATGAAGGAAGATTTTTCAGCAAATGGCGCTAGAGAAGTTCTATATCCATAAAATTTTTCATCTATTAAAAAATGGGGCTTGACTTAAGCTTCAGACCTTGTATAAAAATTAACTCAAAATGGATTGTATGTTTAAATGCAAAACATAAAAACAAACTATTTATAAGAAAATATAGGGAAAAACCTCCCACTTAAGGCCGGGGAAATAGTTCTTAGATAGGACTTGAAAGCACGCCCTATAAAGAAAAACCTGATAATATGGACTTCACTAAAAATCAGATCTTCTTCTCCGGGAAAGAACATGCAGAGGACACTGAATAACTCAGTGTGGGCTCACAGAAGTGGATCCGCTGGGGCAAAGACCAGTCATGCATGGTGAATTCCGGTTAATTAGAAGAGTAGAAGTAACCAGATGAGGAGATAAATGCAGGTAACAGATGACAGAGGAAGCAGACCAGGTCCAGGTCAGCCGTCTTTTTAGCCGCCTTGACCAGAAATGCATCCATTCCTTAGCACGGGTTGAAGAGACAAAAGAAAAAGGAAACAAAGAGTGAGAGGGGTTGCTGAGGAATTGCACCATGAGATATCATGTTCCTCCCAGGGAAGCTGAGTGTAAGGTTTCAGGGCAGAAGAGAAAGGAGGCACCAAATTCCACTGGATGTCTGACACATAAGCTCAGACACGCAAAATCACTCCTGCCCCCGCTACTCTGCCTGGAATGTGAGGTCCAGGGAGGGCCCAGCCCCGGCCCCGGCCCGGCCCCAGCCCCAGCCCGGAGGGTGTCTGCCATGAATCACTGGAGTGGAACCCTTTCAGAAGCTGGCTCGTGCAAAGCAGTTCTGAAGGCTGTGGGGAGAAGGCAAACACACCCTATGGTTAGCTTTCCTGCCCTAACTCCTCCCCTCCTCTGTAAATATCAGTTGCCATATTTATACAGTTGTCATTAAGTTACAGTTTAATCTTAACCTCACTGCATAGGAACTGTGTAGCTAGGCGAGTTCACACAAAATGATCACCCAGCGGGACGTACAAATGGGGTGCTCGGGAGGTGGGCAAAGAAAGGACGGCGTGGGTAGGGTAACTTAGAGGAAGCTAAGGCCGTGACAGGGACCGCTGTAGTCCCCAATGATCCGTTTTTCTTGCCTCTCCTCTCTGTTTTCACTAAAAGAAAGCAGTTATTCAGCGTCTGTGCCGTAAAGATGATATGGGATAAGACGCTTCTTCTCAAAAGGGAGGAGATTTTTCATGAGCTGTTACAAGAGTCGGGATTATCAGTCACTTAATCTGCACGCTCAGCCAAGTCCTGGGCTCTTTCCTGTGGCCACGCAGGTAAAAATCCTTCTCTGTGTTTCACGGATAAGGAAAAGGCAAATCAGGAAGACAAACTAGCCTAGCCAGAATCTGAAGCCCAGATCTGTCTGAATCTGAAGCCGGAATGAAGGGGTCTTAGCTGGAAATCTACAGGCCCCACCCCCGGAAATGTCGCCCCCAAGCCCTCCTCACCCCTGGCTCCAAGTGAGGGCTGAGTGCAGAGGCTCCGGCGGCCTGCACGGGAACGTCAGAGACCAACAGAGAGCAGGAGCGCCAGGCGGGAGAAGCCGCCCAGGGCTCTGCTGTCTGCGGGAGCCACTCTGGCTGTGGAGCCCTGGAACCCGCCCAGCAAGTCCTCCCAGCAGTCCACCATGGGGAAATCACTATCTCCACTGTACACGCAGGAGCCCAGTGTCCAGACCTTGACTAGCCTGCTGAGGACACTCAAAGATTAAGTATCAAAGCTGGACTTACACTGACTCTGGTACTTAATTTGGGGCAGGCGTTTAAGCTCTTCTCCCTGGTGTTAATATTTACGTCTCATTTAACCATTACCCCACTATAGGGTGCGGCCCCGATCTCATGTGATCCTAAAATCAACCCCAAACACATCAGCGCTGTGTCACAGCCATGTTACAAGATACAGGCTCGAGTGGGAGGTCGAGCCAGGAGCTGGGGGTCCCGAGCCACCAAGAGGCAAAACAGATTTGCACCAGGCTTCGCTCCTGGCATTTCAACTATTTCTGCCTCCTCCTTCCCTGAATGCACAGAGGACCCTGGGGCTGGCACGCTGCCCAAGTGCTCGGGACCAGGCTGATTCGCAGGGATCTCCTTTGCCATGTTTGTTAGGATTCTGGTGTGGGGTCCTGCGGTTGTCTGGCTGTGCCCCATCTCTGAGGGACAGGGACCCGCCTGTTCAGCTCAGCGCAGTGTGTGTTTCACAATCGACCCCTTTTTGCTATGCTGGGCCTAACGCACACGCATTACCCCTACCGCTAGGCCTAGAAGGCACCCAGCTTAGTGTTTGGAGGCTGTCACTCAGGACCAGGAACAAAGCACCCTTTCTTTCCTGCCTGCCAGGGGGCAGAGCAGGTGAGACCTCAGACTCCAGGGCCATACTGCCTTGGTCCAGCCCGCTCTGCACTTAGCCCTGGGACCTTGGCCCCTCTCAGACTGTTTCTCTGTGCATCCAAAGGAGGTGGGGAGGCAGGCACGTCTCTCACGGTTGTGAGATCTCGGGAAAGGCTGCGAAGTCCTTGGGACAACCGTACGCAGGGGACGCGTTTCCACGTATCCCACCTCCAGCCCTGCAAGGCAGGGGGGAAGCAGTCTTCCTCAGGATTTCTAAAACGTGAGAATCACCCGGAGCCCGCTTCCTTGGCTATGGAAGAGCGGTGACGTCTGCCTCCCTGCCCCCGTTTTGGAGGAGCGCCTCAACGGGCAGGAACAGAAGCCGCGGGGGCCTCACTGCCCTGTGGTTGCTGCCCCATAAGCTTTAATCTGCCCACACGTGGCTTAGCCTCTGTCTGCTTTCCAGTACGATGGGCAGCCTTGTGACACCTGGGTACAGTCATGAAAGTTAAAACGCGCTGACACTGCCCACCTGGGCACTCTCCCCTCCCTGCCTTCTCCGGCGATGCTGCCCTCTCCTCTCCCTCTGCCTCCTGGCTTCTCTGGTTACCTTTCATGTCGCTGGGCCCCATCTGTGCCCGGGAGGCTCTGCTCCCCTCCCGCTGCCCACCAGGCTGCAGCAGGAAGCCCTGCCCGTCCCTTCCCACCCTGTCCCCTCGGGAACGCCCCGCACATGTGGGTGTTATTTCTCTTGGCAGCAGGCGTTCAGCTGTCGAAGAGACAGATAGATCTTGGCCAGGAGGAGGCGGGACGGGAGGCGAGGAAATGAGACTGGGACAGAACAGGCACCCAGCCAGGAGCTGGAAGGGACGGGAGGGTGTGGACAGAAGCAGCTGAGCAGGAAAGGCTCGAAAAGGCAAATCGAAAATCTTTATCGTAGGACCCAGACGCCCCAGAGCCCCACTTCTTACCCAGACACCCAAGTCAAAGCAGGATGCAAAAAGGGACAAACTGGGGGAAGGGGGAGGCAGAGGTAAAAGGTCACCTCCTCTGAAGACTCCTGCGTTGCCAGCTTAATAACGCATTATTGTGAAGATCAAATTGTTCAATAAATGTTGGTGCCAGCACAGTGCCTGGCCCATGCTCATTATTACACTTTTTTGTCATCAGTGATGGAGTGGAGATTCCAAGAATGTGTGTGAGTTGGCTTTACATTGCTGGGGCAAAACGCCCGACAGACATGACTTAAAAATGCAAGAGTTTGTTTTGGCTGAGAGTTGCTGAGGTTTTGGTGCACGTCACCTGTCTCTGAGAGAGAAGGGCCCGGCGGAAGAAAGCTGCTCACCTCACGGTGGTCAGAGAGCAGAGCTCAAGGAAAGAGCCAGTGAGAGGACGGGGCCAAGGAGCAGACAGAGACCCCAAGGGCACAGCCCCAGGACCCCCAGGCTCACTCTGAAGACCAGCCTCCCAGGAGTCTCAGCCAGGCGAGCTGACAGACAGATCCTTGCAGAGGTCATGGGTTTTGGAGCCAGAGAACCTTCTACCCCGGCCACTTCCTGGCTGGAAGATTGCTTCTCTGAATCTCGGCTTCCTACTGTGAAATTGCAACATTACCTTCCTAACTTGGCCTTGAATGGCACTGGAAAGTAATGCTTCTCTCCCAGTTCGGGATGGAAGACATAAAAGTAGAGAAGAGATAACAGCATCTTCTATGGTGACGAGGCTGTGCGTGGTGTAGAGATTGGGACGTCTGTGCATGGCATCTTCCCAGGGCGTCAGTCACTTTTCCCTAGCAGAGGAGGCGAGAAAAGGAAGAGTCAGGCTGGCAGAGACATGAGGAGACTGGGGCAGTAGGTGTGAAGCTGTCCCTTGATTTCTGGAAAGAACGCTGGCTTTGAGGTTGGAATACCTGCCTGCTTCAAAGGGCTCTGCCGTTCCTGGTTATGTGGGGGCTACTTAATCCTTGTGAGTATCAGCTTTTTGGAAGCTGTTTCCAAATGAGGAGGCCTGGAGATTTATTCAGGACTATTGTGTTTGCCAGAGACAGAAACAAGCTCAAAACTCAGGTAAACAGAAAGGCACCCTGTTAGCCGGGCCAGGAGTCTGTCCGAGGCCAGAGCCCCTCCACCTCGAGCCCCACACCCTCCTGGCCCTCTTGGCCTCTCTGTAACGTGACCCTCTCTGCCTTGAGTCCCCTATTCTTCCATCTGGGCCCTGAGTTCTTGCCTTCACAGAGTTTACTTGGTTGCCTTTCACCTAAGCTCTGTATAATTTGAAAATGCGTGTTTCCATTCCGCACACCACCGTCTCCCTCCTCCACCGACTTGGTTGCATGGAAAAGACAAACCACAGAAGTAGAAACCTCATCCATCCCTTGGCCAAGACTTTGACAGACTTGCTTAGCGTTTTTGAACACTAACCCCCGGTCACCCCCCAAGTTTCCCTTCCAGCAGGTCAAGCCACATACAGTGAGTGTCTATCTTGTGTCCAGATTCCCAAGGGAACCTTTCAGTGACTACTGTTTAATAAGCAGTGTCTTCTTGGGAAGTTTCTGGAAAGTTGATCAGATCTACACTAGAAGACAGGCAATTCCACTGGCGACTCTCAATGGCATTTGGAAACCTCAGTCTCCTTCCTCAGGCTTTTTTGCTTTTACTTCCCGTTCTATGCCCGACCCGCCCTCACCCCAAATGCACCCTGATGCCAATAAACAGTGCCCAGCCTGCTCTTTTTCATGACTGTGAGCACCTCAGGTCAGAAACTGTCATAGTCGCCTATTCCTCTCAGCCACGCGGCACACAGTAGGTGCTCAAGGAGCACGTGACAGGAGAAGCGAAGCAGTGCAGGGCCTGGGAGAGCATTGCGCAGTGATGCGCTCCCACACCGTATTAAGACCTGCTGGTTCCGCCACTGCGTTTGCTTGTTCTACTGTTGCAGATTGAAAATCCCCCAAATTTCCCAGTAGCTGGGAAATACAGCCGTCATTTCCTTATCCTTCTCGGGACCTCAAAATCTCTCGTTCCATTGAAGGCTGACCAGTGGGTTGCACTGAACAGCACCAGGCTGGAACAGCTGGGGATTTGAGAGGCTGGAGAGTAGGTGACGTCTCTCCTTGGGGTGTCTCAAGGCCTCCGTGGGCTTCCTGCTTGAGCTGGCTTGGCTTCCTTCGTCTCAACGAATGTATCACGGACACGTAACGCAGTGAGAGACACTAGGTGATGGTTATGTAAGACCCCTCCATGCCTCTTCTGCAGATTTTCCATATGATTATAATCACTCAGAAATAAAAGTCTAACTTAAAGCCGCTCCCTGGCTTCCTGCTGCCTCTCTAAGTAGTGGTGGGGCGGAGGCTGCTAAGAAGTGCACCTGTGTGCAGAGCTGAGCTAACCCTTCTGCGTTCTGTCCAAGCAGGACTGGACACACCTCTTGGCCCTGCAGGCACCCTGATCTCATCAGCTGTCGTCACCTGCCTGGATGCCCTCTTTGATTGCTATGTTTCCTGAAGGACGTTTTCTCCACTGTTCTCACCGTCTGTCCCCGGAACAGCGTGAAGACAATGCAGGAGGACAAACCATGGAAAAGTGTGGTTTGCAGCCCCAACAGGGACAGGGTTTACGCACCAATGTGAATGGGGCGAGCCCTGCTTATATCAGTTCACCGTTCTTCTCAACACGAGTAAGAGAGTTCATTCCTTCAGGAAGAGTTCTTTCAGGAAAACATTCAGCACTGACCAACTTTTTCACCGCAAAATCCACGAAGACCTTGCGACTCCTTTCCCACGGGCTGTGGGAGCCCTCTCCGCCTCTGGCCCCAGGGCCAGAGCCTCAGTGCACTGAGAAGGCGCCCCTTGCTTTCTTCCTCCACCAGCAATGGACCACGGGGCCTCCGGATCCAGACTGGAGCATGCAAGGCAGAGTCCAGGACAGCAGAGGCTCCTGGCCCAGCTGGACGGCAGCCATGGGCCCTACCAGGCAGGAGGCTGCAGGAAGAGGAGGAAGGAGGAAGTGGTCTTATTGTCAAGTCCCGCCCTTTCCATTTCCCAGGGGTCAGGCAAATATCAGATGAATTTTTTCAGATGTAAAGGGAGGCTTTAGTTGGGATTTGAATAGGAGACAGCTCATTATTGCCTCTTTCTTTCTTCTTTTTTTCTCTTTTCTTTCTTCCTTCTTTTTTCTCTTTTAAATCTAAATACAGGAGCCAGGGCAGCTGCCCTGGTTGAGCCTCAGGTTGCATATCACTGGGCAAGGCCCATATGGACAAGGGAAACCAGCAACAGGACCAGAGCAAGGCAACAAGCCATATGACTTCTTCCAGGGTTGGATGAGACGTGACCGCAGGCACCTTGGGGTGGGGGAGAGGTGCTTGGTGGCCGGAGGAGCCCTGCCAGGGCGGTGGAGTCCAACCCACTGAGCCAGGGCCAGCAGCACGTTGCCTGCTTTTCTGTTTGTGAATTATCCTTCCCCCCACGGAACAGCTGGGGCCTTTTGCTTTCCGTTCTCGGACACGGCTGGGTTTGGTCTTTCCAATTTCTTGTTCTCCGTAATCCAACACACACGGCAATAAAATAGAGAGAGAGGCACTGTCCGGGGTGTTCAGTTAACGATGCCGTGTCTGGCGGCATCTCCTCCTTCCCCAAAGCCGCCCTTGGGAAGCGCTCTCATTCGAACACTCCAGAAGTTGTTTGAATCGGCGAGTCCCAGGACGTCAGACCTTCCCGAGCAATCTGGATCTTATTCTGACTGAAACTCCTTTATTCTCCTCAGAACAGAAGAACGCCAGCATCCGGCCGTCCTCAGGCTGCTGTGACACCGGCCAGAGCCTTGCCGAGCTCTGAGAAGCAGCACCGGGACGCGGGAGGCCGGAAGCAGACAGAGGTGCTGATGACTGTCGGGGCGCCCGCTTTTCATTGCTCTCATTCTTTATTTTGCAGGAGCCAGGAGGACGCTGAGCCCCAGTGAACGTCATCTCTGAGGGTCTCCAGGGCCAGGGGAGACCCCTGAGCCACGAGCCACATTCCCGCGAGAACCTGGTGTAGTCCACGCGTGGCTGGCAGCCAAGGGGGTTTTGTTAAACATTGCAGTGCTGGCTCGAGGACTTAGACACAAAAGAGCCTTCCTGAAGAGCAGCCCTGCTGTCCGTCCCTCTCTCCAGAGGCTTCTAGCATGAAGGGTGACACCATTCTCAGGGAGCTGCCTGGTGGCCACCTAAGATGAATGGGCCTCCCCAAGGCCTCTGAACCCTGCCACAAACCCAGACGTGCCTGCCCTCTGTGAGGCTCATGCCATCTTTTGGCGCAGTTGGAAAGCACTTTGGCTGATGGAGGGATTCTTACCTACTGCTGTGGCTGGGGCTTTGTGTCAGCTTGAGAAGTTTAGAGTTCTCAGGCGGAGCCAGGGTCTTTACTTTGTGGACACCCTCATCCTCTGCAGGAGAAGGACAGGGATGCTGCATCCGCTCTGGAGCCGGGAGGTGGCCTGTGTACAATGTGGTTGGGGTAGAAGAGGTTTGTTCTCCCCCGTTTTGCTCTGGCTGCTTTTGCTGGCTGCTGCCTTGAAGTGTTGCCTGGTGCCACGCCACCCTGCCTTGGAGCCAGCTGATTATGGACTAAAACCTCCACAAACAGTGAGCTAAATAAACCTTTCCTTCCTTCATTTTGGGCATTGAGTATTTTTTCTCAGCGAGAGAAATGTAACGGAGACACCTACATGCCTACATGCCTACATGCCTGATTGCCCTGGAGCACAAAGAAATATAGCAATGTAACTGTCAGATTGTGCTAAGTTATGATGCCATAACAAATAATTCCAAGAATTTCATATTTTAAAGCTGCAAAGGTTTACTGTCCTCATGCTTATTTCCTGTGGATGACTGGTGGGGTCACTACCAGAAGTGGGGTGCTGATGGCTGACGTGGAGGGTTGGTCTGAGGCTACCAGCACAGGCACGACACCTGCAGGAGGTGGTCACTCAGATTGATGGGTGACCAGGCCACTTGGAGGGGTGAGAGGTGAGTGGAAGCAGGGAATGCAGCCAAGGGAGACCAGCAGGGTCAGGGCCTTGTGATGGGAGTGGGCGCCATGCATTCAGAGAACTAGAAAAGGGTCCAGGAGGCTGGATTCCCTGAGCCAGGGAAGAAGCAGATGGTGGCAGGGCCTCACGGGCCAGGGCAGGGAGAAAACTGGCATTCTTAGCATTTATCGAAGCAAACAACACTCCTTAGCTTGTGGAGGTGCCCAGCCCTGCTGAGACGATATTACCCTCCCCTCGATACCCCATTGACTCACCCTGCTTCTCATCCTCTGGGAATCTCCACAGCGCTCTGCTGGAGGAGGTGTCTCGGCCCTCGGGAACCAGCTAGGACCATCCCCCTGCTTAACAGAGGCTCTCACCCTGTGGGCGAGCTCCGTGCTGGACAGTGGCGGGGCCTGAACTAGGGGTTCTGGATAAACAATAGGGCGAAGGCATAGGTCTCCCGCACTGTGTGACATTAGATAGTCCATGGGACAGAGCCTGGTAACATGCTACATCTTCATTGTTATTCACCCCCCTCTCTGCTCCCCGTTTCCCATGTGACCCTGCCGAGTTAGCTGAAGAGGATTGGGAAAAGGCGTGGTTCGTCTCAAGAACACAGCCAGGAATGTATGCAGAAAAACAGGAAGCTAAGGAAGATGTGTGGCCGGGGATTTAGCTCAGTGGCACAAATGCTTGCCTGGCAAGCGAGAGGTCATGAGTTAGATCCCAGTAGGACCAAATTAAGTAGGACCAAATTAATCTCATTTAATGATCACAGCAACACCGCACAGTGGAAAGACACAGTGACTCACTTAGAAGTGGGGACCTGCCACATAGTAAATGTCTGTAAACTACAGCAGTTATTTTATGCTGTCCTTATCAAAAAGGAGTTGGAGGAGTTTGGAGCAGTACATGCTGTGGAATATCCTGTGTAGAATCTATGTCAAGCTCCGTGCAAATACAGCACGGGTCTCTGGGGTCCCGGAGTGAGGAGAGGCCATCTGCAGCAGAGAATTGTGTGTCTTCTGAAAACACAACTCCTGGCAGGTCGCTGGCCACTCTGCATGACGTGGAGCACCCAGCGACCATGGGGCTCCAGTTGTCCTGGATGGGGTTATGTGACCCCAGCAACCATCCACCACAGGACAGATGTGGTAAACCCAGAGCAGATCTCACAGGGGAGGAGAGGACAAAAAAGAGCTGGATAGGCAGGGGGCCCAGACCCTCAGGACGCTCGGCACCATGGCACAATGCTACTCACTCCCCTCCAGGCCACGGAAGCGGGGGGCTGGGAGGGGGAGGATTCAATCAGCCCAAGAAAAAGGAAGGAGCCCAAGCTGGGCTCACAGCTCGGTTCCTTCAGCACGTGGATGGGATCAGAGAGGCAGGGCCGTGGCCTCCAGCCTCACCTGGCCTGGGAAGAGGGTAGACGGGGAAAAACTTCCCACTGGCAGAGCTCTGGGTGTGACTCAGCCCACCCACTTGGTGTGAGAAGAGAAATGGCCAGAGGGTATGAACTAGATGGGCTTAGGACGAATTTCAAACTGCCTGGCAGGCTGGAAGGAAGATGATTAGAAGCCTGGGGCCGAGGAGGGCTGGCCTTGAGGAATATGGATGCACAAAGGCAAAGGCGGTGGGGTGAAGGACGAGGTTTCTGTGTCACAGGCAAATGCCACCAGGAAGCATCCACCACAGAAGAGACTCCAACTGGACAAGAAGATGTGATGACTGACCCCCCAAGTCAGCTGACTTTGGCCCTGGTCATCCCTGGTTCTGACAACTGGTGCATACAGATGGAGGGACTCACGGCGGTTGAGGTCGTAGGTGGGTCCCATGGCGAAGACTCACAACTCGCAGGCTGAGGCAGTGACCACCCTCCCTGAGGATCCACGCTGTCGGCACGGAGACCAGCGAGAGCAATGCAGGCTGTTCCTGGAGGCAGGTGGGTAGGTCTGCCTCCTCTACTGTGGTAGGAGCTCTGGTTTCTTCTCATAGAGGTGGACCTATGTTCTTGGTTCTGGCCTTTCTGTTAGCAAGCCTTTACCTACCACCTCCTTCTACAATTACGCACAAGCTTTGGTCTCAGCCTGAGACTCCTCAAGCCCAGGACACCTACTTTACGGCAGACAAGACGCAGTGGTATACTGTGACCCACCTACCACACTGTGGAGATGCTGCTGACCGGACAGAGGCCTGGAACAGCCTGCCGAAGCAAACCTGGGGGCCATCTGCTTTCCTGACCCGCTCAGGGGCAGTGTGGATGCTAAGTCAATGAACTTCATATGGCACAGAAGCCACCACAGGAAGAGCAGTCGGCAACCCGGGGAGGGCCACAGGCGTGGTTACGTCAACACTCCTCCCAGTAATGCGCTGGGGAACTTTGAGTATCTCATCCATTTTGGGGTGCAGATTTGGGCCCCAGACAGGTGCACTTTCACTAGCAGACAGAGCGAGCACCCACTGAATGGTAACCTGCACCTCTTAGCTGGAAAACTCGGGCTCCTGCGGTCTAGGCTCCAAGAAAGAGGTACTAAAAGGATTGGGATCGGGAAGGACCCTGGGGAACCCAGGAGGTCCCCTTCAGAGTCTATTGGTACTTCCTGGCACAGCTGAACTACAAACAGGGCTGCTGGCATCATGGGCATATGACCTGTGGGGTTGCACGTGACTATGTGCTTCAAGGGACCCAGGATTGGTCTACAGTCATTGTTATTTTCTAACAAAGGATTCAACTATTGCTTGATGTTTGTGTCTCCCCAAATTTCATACAGGGATCCTAACACCCCCAAGGTGAGGGCATTAGGAAGTAATTAGGTCATGAGATGCAGTCCTCAAGAATGAGGTTGGTACTTGTGTAACAGAGGTGTGGGTGACCCCTCAGCCTGCCCACACACGGGCTAGACAGGAAAAACAGCTCTCCAGAGGCCAAGAGATGCGCCCTCACCAGACAGGGCATCTGCTGGTGTCTTGTTGTCTCCAAAACATGAAGTTGAGTTGCCATTTTAACAGTAGTGAGAGGCAAGCCCTCTCGGGTAGGATCGGCTGCTCTACAAGGGCAAGGCCTCCACCTTTAGTCTCTGGCCCTTCCACATCCAGGCACGGGGTGACCTGAGAAGAAGCCCTTGGCAGCTGCCGTCGCCTTGATATTGAGCTTCCAGAGCTCAGGAACTGTGGGCCAACACGTTTCTGTTCTTCACAAATTCGGTGGCAGCAGCACAGACTAAGATACGCCTTGATCCCGGAGTTCTCAGACTCCTCCACTGGGAAGCTGCATCGCTGTGGGTGATAAACCACCCAGCTCATGGTATTTTCTCATGGTGGCTCTCATGGGCTAAGTCAGAATTCCATTTTTGTTTTGCGCTGGTCCTGGTGGTAAACGCCAGGTGCAACCACTCAGCCCGAGAAGGACATGGTGGCCAGGTGACAAGGACACCTTGGAACTCAGTATGCAGCTGGGAAAAGTGGTAGTAAAAAAAAATAGCAAAAGAGGGAGTCGCTTACTAGAGGTGATGCTAGGGCCACTGCAAGCCCAAGACATGCAAAAGTCTGTCTGATTCAAGGCTGTCTACTCCGTGTCCTTCCCTTCCCGAGTTTAACTGACACAATAAACTACAGGTGTTTAAACTATACAATTTAATAAGCTGTGAGCTTATATATTATATATAACTGGGAAATGATCACTACAAGCAACAAAATGAACTGGAACCTACCCATCTCCCCAAGGGTTTCGTTGCACTTCTTTGTGTAACGTGGCTCACACCCGTCTTTCCTCTTCGGGCAATCACTGATCTGTTTTACTGCACGTTAGTTCACGTCCGTTAGGATGTTTTGTGATGGGATCCTGCAGTACGCCCTCCTCCTCTGTCTTCTCTCACTCAGCACCACCTGTCCACACTGGCTTGGGTACCAGTTGTTGATTCATTTTGCTGCTTGATAGTTTCCATTGCACAGCTATATTTGTTTATTTGCTCACATGTTGATGGACATTTTGGGTTATTTCCAGTTTGGGGATGTTACAAATAAAGTAGTGATGAACTTTTATCTGCAAGTCTTTGCACGGACACATGCACGGATGCATATGGCACAAGGGCTGCCTCATTAGGGAATGTCGCACTGACCTGTCACTTTCTCACACTGTGCGTTCACCAGAGCTTCTACACATCTCAGCTCCCCTGAAGACCTGGGGACTGTGGATAACAGCACAAATACCATCCCAAACATCACTATTTTCCCTGCCAGAAGAAAAAGTTTTGCACTGTCTTACACTTGATTTTTAAAATTATTTTTAGAGCTGCTTTAGGTTCATAGTCAAGTGGAGCAGAAAGTACAGAGAGTTCCCCACCCCCGCTGCACCAGGCCTGTGTAACTTCTCCCTCTACTGGCGTCTACCTCGGGTTGCTTATTTCCCCGGGCTGCGGGGACCAGAACACATTTTCCCCACAGGCATATCAGAAGCCTGAGAAGTTAGGGGCAGAGGGAAGCTAGCATGCTGCTTTTCTCCCAGCCTCACTAGGGGTCAGCCTCTCCTCCTTCCTTGATGGAAGAGAGAAAGGAAAGGGTGTCAGGGAGGCAGCAGTTTTCTCTGGGGAGTCCCTGAGAGGCCATGGCTGAAACTTTGTGTTACCAATGGCACTGGGCCCAAGGCTGAGGGTCATGGAATTAATGCACCTCTGCAATGCACCATCTAGCAAGCAGCAGGTCCCACCTCGGTATTTCACGTTACTCATAAGGCTGTATTTTTTGGTGAAATACATCGAGCACTGTAATTCAGAAGAGCATTATATCCTCAGAAGAAAACTTCAGGCAGCACATGTGGGACCACCTGAAAATAATGATGATAATTAGGAGTCATTGGGGCAGATGGATGAAGGCAGGAGACTGACATGAACTTGAGGGTCTGCTAGGTATCAGACCCTGTAAGGGAACATCTTAGTTACTTTTCTCCTTGCTGAAACAAAATACCCAACACTCAACCTTAAATGAGGAAAGGTTTGTTTCAGCTCACAGTTTGAGGAGGTTTCAATCCACAGTCTCCCAGTCCTGAAGCTGAGGGACATCGAAGAGGAGAAGCCATCCATGGTGTGGCAGGGAAGGCAGAAGGCAGCAAGCTGCAGCCTGCTCTTTTTTTAATCCCTTCGAACCTTTCGGGTGGTGCCGCCCACATTCAGGGGGGCTTCCCGTTACCCACACCCAGAACTATGCTACACCAATCAGTGGATTAATTTAGTAATCCCACCCTGAATCCCAGTATCACACATACCAGATTCAGCTACCTCTGAGAAGCCCCACCTATGTCCAAGTGAGAATTTTGGGGTGCGAGGGGGACAACTATACAAGCCCATAACAAGTACTTTTGCAATAATAAAGCAGTATTTATTAAGTACTTACTACTGTCTGTTATCTTTCTGAATCTTCAGAACCTCCTCTGAGTCCGTAGGAGACAGTAGGGTACTGGTCCAAACCACAGTCTCTGAGCCAGTCTGCCTGGGTTTCAGTCCCACCCAGTCCTCTGTAAGTTCCCTTGGGCCAATTGCTTAATGACTTACACTGGTGTGGCTCAGATTCAGTGTCCCGTAAACAAAGGTAGCAGCAGCTGCACCCCGCTGCCGAGGTGGAGATGTGTGAACATGCGGAGAACAGACTGTGCCCATCAGTACGGAAAGCAGCTGCCCTCTCTACCTCCGACCACAGGGCTGGAGACGAAAAGCTGCAATGCCGTCCTGGGGCTGCTCCGTGCAGTATGAGTCGACTCGAGGTTGGGGTGAGTCCTGAAGGAAAATGTGACTCAGGTGAGCAGGACCTGTGCCCTGCTGGACACGGGCGAGGTGGTAGAGAATGGGGTACAGAGGTGCTCACACCGTTCAAGTTCAGCCAGGCGAGAGTGGAATTCCCCAACATAAATTTACCCTGTGTTCTTTTCGAGGGAAGGCTCCCCTGCAGCTTGCTGTGTGCTGATAATCATCAGGATGTGGGCTTCTGGGGAGACAAACGGGGCGCTCAACCTCCCCCCAAGCAGAGATGTTGAGTCATGGCTTATTTTGGTCAAGGTTGGAAGCGCAGCCTGGTGAAATTCCAAGGCAGGATAGTGGAAGGGAGTTTCTTTTTTGATTTTTTTTAAGAGCTAATTTCTTGAGGACAGAGTTTCCCAGACAGGAAGAGGAAAGAAGATTCCCGTGAAAACACTTGGGGGAGACAGGAAACTGGGCGGGGGGAGTTTGGTCCCTTTCTTGCTCGTTCTGGTCCTGGATTGTGGAGGCCCCTGAAGTCTCGCCGAAGAGTCTGGCCAGCACTCGCAGATAAAGCCAGGGACTCTGCAGCATCTCGATGCCCCCGGGATCCCTTCGGCCTGGGCATCCTGCCCCACCGAAGCCTTGGCATGTTTGCTATTCATGTCACCCACCAAAGCCTTTTGGGGTCCAAGTTTTACCCTATGTTTACTTCCTTCAAAGTCCTCTGCAATATTATCTCGTGGGACTCGCAGCCCCCACGCCGCGGTGGTGAGGACAAGAGTGATGATTCCCATTTCACAGATGAGAAAACAGTTAGTGGGAGACGCACTTCCTGCCTGGGGTCACAGAACTGGGCAGTGGTTTTGCTGAGGCTGTGATCCGAGCTTAATCCACAGACTGTCGGAGTAGGAGGGAGGATGTGTGGGGAACAGAGGGAGCCGGTGCAGGCGTAAACTGTGAGAGACTGAAGCAGGAGCAGATTTGCTATTATCTGTAAGAACACACATGTTTAGAACTCATTCAGGACTTATACACGTCTTCTCTAGGAAGTCTCCCAACTTTCCTGGTAAGAATTAATACACGGTCTTCAGAAATTCCGGAACACCTTGTCTGTGATTCACTAATAAGTAAGACAGCTGGATCCAAGTGATTCATGTAAGCACAGGATTCAGACTCTGGCAAATGCAAGCTCAGATCCCTCTGTAACACTTCAGATCTAGATAGCCGAATAATCGCCATAAACTTCTGTCTCCGCGTGTGTAAAACAAGAGTGCAACCAAGTAGTCAGCATTTTATTTGTTCAACAGATATCACTGTGTCCCAATATACTGTGTGTCAGGCACTTTCTGTGTGTTTGAGATACAGCCCAGAACAGAGCACGCAGAGAGCCCAGAGTTCACAGAGTTTAGATTCAAGGGACACCGTGGAAGAGAAGGACCGGGATCCTGTCGAATGCCAAGTTCACAGAAGACCTTCTGATAGATATCATTGGCTGCTATTAAATATCCTCGGAGGGACTGTTGGTCACCTCTTCCACACGACTCAGGGCCACTAACCCCACCAGTTCCCTGGGAATAAACCCTCATCCGATTGGTCCCCAATCCATTTTGCTGGTGGTTGATGTAGGGTTGGGAATGGGATCCTATCTGGGAGATCCTATCTCCCCTCCCTAAAAGGGAGGGGAGAATCTCTGGCGCTGAGGGTCATGGGAAATGTACCCTTAATCTGCGAAGGAGACAGTGTAAGATCGCCTCATGGCGGTCTCTGGACTATGTCTTGCCCAGTGTTACATGGGGAACTAGCACAGAGGAATCCAGTAACTTCTTAAACTAAGAAATGAGCTAATACTGCAAATGCAGAGTGGAAAAATGGGAAGGCTCTGGGTTCTTGGTGTTATTAATCAGCCAGTCCTAAGTCCTTCCCCAGGTTGGACTTGCTACTCCACTACTGAAACCAGTGTGAGTTAGTGCTTTTGTTATCCACATTCAAAAACACTTTGATTGATACAAGTTAGTACAATATCATTTCTCTTGTTTATTGGTAAGGTCACCAGACACTGGCCTGTTTCATACTATGTTTGTATTTTTATCCCTGGTCACAAATAGCTCCGTGTTTTAGACAGAGTAGGTGGTAAATTCACAATTTAATACAAATGTTTATATAAGCCATATGTTTACAATCTTCTACATGTACGATCTCATACTTCTTTCAGGTCGCATGTTCAGTTCTTTACCCAATCATTTAAGACAATAATAAACACCAACTTATGTCCAAACGCTTGATTCTGGTCTGAAATCCATGCACTGTAAACCCAGGTCCAGGTCCAGCGTGCCTGGGGCAGGTTGACTTGAAGCTGTGACCTGGGGTCTACGTGGACACACATTTCTTTCAAGAAGCCCTTCATAAGTGGCCGGGGCTGCAACTCCATCTGACAAGCAAGGACGGTCTGCGGTGTCCCTCACGCCATCGAACCTGTTTGGTTCAGCACCAGGGAGCCGAAGACAGGGTGGGGCCCACCTTGCCCATGATTTTGTTCGATGAGGTCGCAGGAACTGGGGAAGGTTTGCCCGGGTTCGGAACTGGCAGCCCAAGGTCTGGTGACGGAGTGTGGCAGGTTATGGCCAGTTATTCTGCTCTTACAGCGAAGACACTGAGGCAAATACTGCAGGAAGACAGCTGGGTTCTGGGGAGATTCTCGCTGCTCCCCAGCAGGTACCTGCTCACCACAAGATTGCCCTTTTATTTCAAGTCTGCTTTGTGTTCAACACTTACTCCATGCTGGGCACTGTGAGGGGCAGAGAGATGGGAAAGATGCAGTCTTTTGTTAAGAGAACAGCCATCTAGGAAGTATGATAAGACATGAGCAGTATAAACATGCCATTCATTCATTCACTCACTCATTTAACCGAGTCCTAGATACTCGGCCACTAGGCCACTAGGTGATGTCGATGTGGTCTCTGCCTCATTGGAGCTCCTTTGGTAACAGAGAGGAAATATTGATGTGACTGATCATCCATCCCATCGGTGACTTAGTGGAATTTATGATGTGTGCCCCAAAGGAAAGCACTGGAAGAGACCACAGCAGTGTTAACAGGCACCTGATCCAAATGGAAGACACCAGTGTCTCCATTCCACAGGTGAGGAGTTAAATCATGTGCCCCAGTCACCCATGCTAGAGTTTGAGGGAGCCAGACTGACCTTCTCTAGAGGTTCACTCTACCTGCAAGGAGAGGCCTGAGCTCCAGGGTCACCACAGAGCAGGCAGATGGGGGAGCTGGCAGGCCCTAGGGCAGTCTAGGCACTGTGGCATCAGTGGGAACACAGTAAATGCCACATCGACCTGAGGGAACGTAAATCACTTCCTGGGGAGGGGGCCATTTCCCTCAGACCCTGGGAGAAAAGTGGGACAGTTTCTACACAGAAAGAGAGATCAAGGTCTGAAGGGCGTGCAGGCGGGCAGCAGCGAGTGAACGGGGGGGAGTGGAGGCAGAGAGCTGACCCAAGAGGAGTGACTGGGCTCCCTCTCCTGCCTCTCCGTCTCTCCCTGCCATCCTCAGCAGGGCGCGGTGCACTTGTAGGCACCTGTTACGGTTTAACGCCGAAGTCCCCCCAGAACACTCATGCATGGAGAGCTCCATCCCTGGCACAGCAATGTTCAGCAGTGGAGCCTGCAGAGGTGACAGTCATGGGGCACTAAGCTCCTCAAAGGACCAATCGTTTCCTGAATAAATTCATCAGTGAATGGGCTAATTAGAAATGGGGCCAGTTGGAGACAGCAGGTCAATGGGGTGTATCCTGTCCCTAGCCCCTTCTCTCTCAAGCATTTCCCCATCTCTCTGCTCCTGAGGTGAGCAGTTTTCTTCCACTACCTTTTTCCACCATGATGTTTCTGCCTTGGAGCCAACTGACCATGGACTGAAACCTCAAAACCATGAGCCAAAATAAACCTGTCCTCCAGGTAGAGTGGATTAGGTATCCTATCCCAGCAGTGGAAAGATGACTGACGCCCCACACACGTGTGAGGGCCAGAGCTATGGCAGGTGAACGTTCACCAGGACCTGCTGTCTCCATAGCTAGGGAGTAAACAGAAGAGGGGAGGGGATAGGAGCTAACATAATGGGGCTGCTCCTACATACCGAGCATTTGCATGTCTTACTTTATCCTTATGTGAAGGAAAACTTGACTAGAGCGACACGTGTCCCATTCGAGCCAGCATGCAAAGCCCATGACAGTGCTGTTAGATTATTCATGAAGCCCAGCAGAGGGAAAACTGCTGAGTGCTGAGGAGGACAAGGCTGGCAGCCTGCAGTGCTGGTTTAGGTCTCTGTTGTCCCATCTACTCCTTTCTGTGTGACCTTATCCTTATCTGTTGCACTCTCTGCAGACTGTTTTTTCTGCTTTCCTAAGCCATGTGGTTAGAAACCCACAGCCACCAACCCCCATGATTTACACATCACAGTGAGTTCCCTAAATTTCAGACAAGTGCTCTCATTGGTCCTGTGGGGGGTCAAGTGATTGACCCTAAACTAATGAGTTGCTAAGTGGCAGGGTCGTGATGTCCCAATGTTATAAATTTAATAACCTGACAGATAAAATGCAGGGGACAAATTTCATAAAAGGAGTCCCTGGGAGATTTAGCTCAGTGGCATAAGCACTTGCTTGGCAAGCACAAGGTCATGAGTTGGATCCCCAATACCACAAAAAAAATCCATTTAATTTGAGGCCAGGGGTTTAGCTCAGTGGAGTAAGTGCCTGCTTAGCAGAAGTGAGGCCGTGAGTTCGATCCCCAGCACCAAAAAAAAAGGAGTCCTGGACAGATTCAACGATGCATATCTTCAATAGTCCTTCACACAATTCACAGAGTAGGTTTGTTTTGCTTTGTTTTACTGAGGGAATGGATGCAGAAGCAGAGACCCTGGAAAGTGACAGTGGTCAGCCCCAGCTCACCGAGCAGGGCTCTAAGGGAGCCAGACGACACCCTTCATGTACTGGACTTGAAGCCTGCACTCACCCCAGCCTGGCACCCAACTTCTCCCCCCTGGATCCTTTGTGTCTGGTGACCACAGATTTCTTAAGACAAAGAACACGCTTCCTCCTGTAAAAGTGTACTTTCTCCCTTATGCCACACATTTGAATATGACCAGTGTCTTCTGGCGAGACTCAAATGGAAATTCATCTTACACTGTGATGGCTTCTCGTCTTCAGCCAAGTAAACAGTGTGGTTTTTAAAAATAATTTTTGTTAACTTCTTATCTATGAAATGATCTGATTATTGCAACTTTGATTATTTCAATTTAGCATGATTGCTTAATTTCCGTAACCTACAGGTACCCTCCCAGGAAAAGCCAGAGTGCATTTTACCTGGTACCCAAAAAAGCACGATGCCAAATGTCACTGTGTTCTGTGTCTTTCTGATGTGATGTCAGCAATGACACCGATTCTGGGATCATTTAACCTGGCCTGGAACCAGAGAACAATATATCCACTCCCAGAATCCTCTTGAGCGGGGCTTACGTGTCAGATTACTGAACATTACAGGAACACCAGCGCTCCGGTGCTGTGAATTTACAGCTCCTCAGCCTCTTCCAAACCCCTAACACTGCTTTTTACACGAAAAAAGCAATTTAAAAATGCACCATCACTAATATAACACATGGCCATGTTCACCACACACGTTCTTTTAATTACCAGAGTCAGTATACTGCCTTTTACTGACAGTTAACACCAACTCTTTAATGCCATTTCCATTATTGATTTATGAGGTGCACACTCAAAGCAAATTAGAGAATAAATCATTGATGACATTGATTTGCTTACCAGCTCTCCAATGAATGTGCATAATTAGTTGTGGGCCTGCTACCTGTCTCTGTCGCAGGAGGCCCCTGTCTGGGGGCTCTGTTCGCTGTGTTGTTCCGAGACTGGGCTCACTGGGGAAGACTTGGTGGCATAACTGGAGGTGGGCGAAGGTGAGGGTGAGGGTGAGGGCTGCAGCCGTGACTACATCTGATACCCAAGGGTGGGGGAGGAATTTCTGCACATTCCTCCGGGGAGAGGATAAGAAGCCTGGCGGAGAGGAAGTTTCCACTTGAACGAGACAGCTCATTATGTCAAAGCGTCTGGACATCTTTTAGTAACACCTCTGGAACCGAATCCTTCTGAGCAGGGAGGTGTGGACTCAGGGGGCTTTGGCTTCATGGTCAGGCTGGGGGACAGCCTTGGTCTGCAGGTGCCAGAGGAGAACAAATGGCCCATCCCCCTGCCGGACTGGTCAGAGTGTGCTCCTGGGTCTTGGCTTTGCATTCAGGAAGCAGGGGGGTACAGTGTGCCAGGCAAGGGGGTCTTCAGAGGCGTTGGGGTGTGGTGGGTGGGTGCATTTCCTCTCCCTCCAGAGACAGCTCAGTTCAAATCCGACGTATTCTCACACTTTTGTGAAAACTTTGCCCGGTTACGTAATGCATTGGTTTCAGTTTCCTTCTATTATAATGGAGGAAACGGAGGAGTAGTTACCTCTCCCGGTTGCTGGAAAAATGAAAGGAGATCATTTCCAAGAAGCGGTTAAACCAAACTCGGTACACAGGGAGCATTCTGCCATCACCATGGCTGTTTATTTGGCGTTCAGGTTGTGCACCCACAAACCCTAAGGGCTGTCCACGTTTTTATGCAACAGGTTTCTGGGGAGGGGAGCGGGTCCCTGGTATTCACTGGGTCACTCAAAGGGGTCCCAGGCTGCCTGAGAGCGGAAAGTGCTCTGCCCTAAGGAGTCCCTTTCTTGCTTTTGGAGCACTGATGGCCCGGGCCCTCCTCCTACACTGTTCTTTCTGAAACTTTGTAGAGAGAAACCTGGAGTTGCTGACAGCTATGTGACACACCATGAAGACGCTGGCCCGAGAAGGCCACTGATTCAGAAGAACTTTAGTTTCTCATGATACCCGGGAACAAGCCTTCATGAACCAAAATCTATCCCAAACCATGCAGGTCACCTGGCAAATCCCCTTTTATGCACACGCAAGTTTGAGTTTCAATCATTCACAACCCACGAGTTTCGTGAAAAACAGGCCCAAGGTCCACCAAATACCTCCTGTGTCCTTCTGTCGTTGTCACAGTGCCCTCAGAAGGTCTGCATTAGTCTTCTCTATTTTACAAAGTGTAAAACTAAGACCCAGATAAACTAAGCACCTAGGTACACACGACAAAGAAGTAGCTGAACTTGGACTCAGTTCTCCTTCTGGGCTCTGCGAACCAGATCATTCCCACTGCCAAATACAGCAGAAAAAATTCTGCGATAATCTCCCTTTCCTGCTGGGTGTGTGGAAAGCATTCTAGCAAGGAAGACGGATTCCTGGGTTTTTATTTATTTGTTTCCGCCTCATTCGTCGCATCTTTCAGCATGATCTTGACCTTGAGTACTTTTTCCTTCCTGAGCAGTTTGGTCTGAGTGTTTTATCTTTGTTTTTATTGGGTTTTGGTTGCAGCTGGTGGTGGTATACTAAGCCACAGGGTTTGGACTAGGTGTGCTATGTTCCAAGTTCTTTCCCAAAATGTTGAAAGTCAGTTCTTCACTATTTTCTTGAAATTCTTGAGTTAGGTATTGGAAGAACCAGGCATCGAAGGAAGCCAACAAGCAAAGGCCCCTTGGCAGATCCCCTCTCTTAATCGGGGCAAATGGATGAGGAATGTGTAATTAAAACTGCAAAAATCACAGGCTCCTGGCCGAGTTCTCCCCTGACTTAACCGTACTCTCGGGGGCTGATTTCAGGAGAGCAGCGGATGTCGAACCCGGGGTAGAATTCGGCCTAATATGCGGATTCGTGTAGCTTCCAAATGACGTCAGTGCGCTTCTATGAGGGACCAGGAAAGTGCTGAGTTTAGTCTGTTCACCTCCATAAAGCAAAACTGGAAACCGCTGGGCTGGGGCCAGTGTCAACCAACGTTAGAAAGCCAGGAATACTTTGGCAGGGTGAAACCATGTAGGGACGGTCATACCCAATTCATGTCGATTTATGGTGTGACATTTCTTCCTGATGAATAGTTTGTTCTGAGACAGGGGATAGGGGCCCCAGGCCTGCAACTGGCTCAGAGAAAATGGAGTTGCTAAAAATCCGTCATCTGTCGATCCCCGAACCGCTGAGGTTCCAGACGTGGCAGCGGCAGCCGCAAGGGGTCAGTGAGTCAAGCCCTCCTCCAGGAGCAGCGGCCAGCGAGCTCAGGGCTCCTCCAGCTAATGCAACTCAAGTCGGAGCTTTGGTTCTAACAGCCAAGGCGCGGTTTCTGGTTCTGACATCTGCTTTCCCGAGAACTGCCTCTCAGGGGTTCCGGGAGGGCTTTGAGGATGCTAACAGCGCTGTGACAAGGGGACCCGGGAGTGCCAGCATTCTCTCTGCATCCGGCCAGCTCCTCCCTGGGGAGACCCTAAGGGTAAAGTGCAGTAAGTCCGAGGAGAGCAGACTTCAGCCAGGAGACCCGGTTTCCAATCCTCCGCCATCACTAACCTTGAGTAAACTTCAGGCAGCTTTTCTTCATCGGGAAAGAGAGTAATAACCACAGTATTCAGTCACAGGACTGTTACGGAGATGAAGTAAGTTAACTAATGCTGTTGGGCTTAGAACAAGCCCTCCATAGACACTAGCTATTTGATCTCTACCAGTCTACGTTTGCAGTGCGTGACGTTTACGTCCCTTTGTGGAGTTGGTGCGTGGACGCTGCACATTCTCTTCACTCCCCCATCCCTTCCCATGAGAAAGATCTCCCCCTACTTCCTGTTAGCTATCTTTGTTTATATTTGGGTTTCTGATATAAGAGGAACCGTGTGACATTTCAGCTCGTGGGTCTGATTTACTGTTGATGGGAATGTAAACTAGTGCAACCACCATGTGAAGCAGTGTAGAGATTCCTGAAAAGGTGACAAGTAGAAATTCCCTTTGTCCAGTGAATCTCCCTCTAGGTATCTTCCCAAAAAGAGTCAAAAGCATCATATTACAGCGATCCATGCACGCCCATGTTGACAGTGGTACAATTTGCAATAGCTGCATCTTGAAAGCCAACAGAAGTCAACAGATGAATGGATAAAGGAAACGTGGTATTTGCACAGAGTGGAGTACTACTCTACCACAAAAAGGAATAACATGAGCCCTTTGTGCAAAAATGGACTCATCCTGCTCCATAATGATCCATGAAATAGATCAGGTCCTATTAATCTTGAAGGCTCTATACACAGGAAACAAGATCAAATATAAATAAAATACAACTTCGTTTTTATCAGGACCAGTTCCCGGTACAGCCAATGTGGAATTCTGGTGAAACACAGATAATATACAGTCTACTCTAGGGCCGCCTCCCTGCTGAACATCTTGAGTCTCATCCACGTGATCTGGGGGACTGGGGTTGTCATGGTCACACTTACTAATGCGTACAGACAAAGCAAACGACAAGGTGGAAGGCAGCCACACAGGGGATCCTGGCTTCACCTAGCCCTGTCCCATCAGAGCAGCAGCCAGGAAGGAAGCACAGTGGCTCCATCCATGGTGAACACGGCCTGGCCGGTGTCCTGGACGCTGGGCAATCACGTGAAAACACGTCCTCAAAGGGGCAGGACAGGGAACACTCTTCCTAGTCCAGGGGTTCACAGAACCGAGTGGGGACCGTCCTCATCAGACTCCTCTGGGGTGCAGATTCCTGCACCCCACAAATACCCTGCGATGAGCCTCTAGCACAGTTCAGGAATCATACCTGCCCTGTTTCCCACGTGAACTGGCCCGGAACCATTTGTCAGAGTCCATGGGAAGCCAGTGAGCAGCAGACCAGAGCGAAGAGGCCGTCAGGTTTGGCTGGAGGCCCGAAGCCACCCCACACTGCACACCCCGCCTGGGATCCCCACGTTCCTCACGGGGTCCTGGGGGAGGTCAAGAGGTGGTTGTGAAAAAAGCTTTGAAAACTTCCATAACCCAAGAAATGATCGGTTCCTGTGAACTCAAAAGCAGCCACCATTCCCCAATCCCCACAGGTCTATGGGACTCAGACCTTCAAGCTTCCCCGCTAGACCACACGACAGCATTGCCAGGTCTCCATGGTTTCCTTCTGTTCAACTCAGGGCTCCCTGTCACAGAGTGGGCGGGACGCTAGCACACGGCCTCAGGCAAAGCCATGCTGAAAGCAAATCGGTCTTCTGTCCTCAAAGTCATTCAACAACCCTGCAGTTTGAGCCCACAGCCCTCCCTCCCAAGCCCCAGGTCAGGCGTCTCCACCTGCATGGGCCTCTTCGTGTCCCAAACTGAACTTGTCCCTTTCTCCTCCTCATTTCCTCTCATCTCCTGCAACTGGGCACCCAGAGTCTGCCTAGCCCTCCCACACACAGTCACTCTTCACCCATGGTCCCGTCTGCCATCCCACTGCATCACCCTCCTCCTGTCCCGTCTGCCACCACTCTGGCTCAGGCCTGTGAAGTGTCCAGACGTGAGGTCTGCCCAGAGCCGAGTGGGTCTCACACAGGGAAGCACACAGCACGGAGACGCCCTGGAGGTTGCTGTGTGTGCTCTCTGGGGACAACACCCAGGAGAGGACCTGAGACACTGCCCCCTGCTCTGGCACACACTCTGGCACCTCCCTTCCGAGTGCTGAGATACCCTGGCCGGTGACTGGACTGCATCCCACTGAGCTCTTCGGGGTTAGCGGTTCTTATCCCACAGGAGCCCTCTAAGGACGCAGCGCAGGAAGCCGGAAGGAGCTGAGGCACAGCGGTCCTGCAGCCCGAGGCTCTGCAGGAAGCATAGCTCCTCACTGACGTCATCGCTGCTCAACTTTCCTATTGCTTCGAACCAAACGCGACTTGCCTGAGTGAAAGACCAGAGAAGGATCCGGAGCCCAGGTCTACCTGTCCCTTCAACAGCTGCCCTGCAGTGCAGCCTGTGTGAGGTGGTAGCTCTGAAACTGGGGGAGAGTAAGGGCGTCGTAACGGGCCAGAGGAGGCTCGGCTGGAGCTTTTATTCTGTAGTCCTTGTGTCCAAATTCCCAACCCACAAAACCCTCTGAAAAGCATGGGGCGTGGGCCATGGCCAGGCAACGCCCAGCGCCAGGGCAGCTCGAAGCTCGCTACAGGTCTTGGGGGAGGCTGGAGCAAGACCCTGATCTGAGGTTCATGACCTGCCAGGGACCGTTCTTTTCCACTGATTGTTCCCCAGGCATCACACTTCTGCCCTGGGAGAGTTTATGAAACCAGAATCTCCGTGATTGGAGACACACAGCCTTCATCACCATCTGAGCCAGTGGCCCATCCTCTCCGGGAGACAGGAAGGAGTCTCCTTCACCTCATGTGCTAGGAAACCCGCAGCCCTTGTGGGCGCATCTGATCTGCCTGCCTTTTGTGGCCTGGAGCCAAACTAGAAGCACGGATGGAAATAAAAACAAAGGTGAGCAATTTACCATCAATCAGAGCCTGGCTCAGGGAGAAAGTAACGGAGTGGAAAACAGGGTGGGGGCAGGGCAGGGGGCTGGAGGGAGGGAGGAGCCAGTGAGGGGAAGGAAGGCGGAGCCAGCCTCCGGGAAGCCTGACGTGCCAGCGTCCTCTGCTGTGGGTCCAGTGCCCCAGTGTTTGTATGTCCTGTCTCTTTTCCTCCCAAATGAAAGATGCTTGGCAGTCTGAATGGACCATTTGTCAGGTGCCTGTGTCTCTTCAGTCATCCAAACATGCATTTTTGGATGGAGATAGGACAAGTGGGGGACAGAGGCTGCATTTCTGGAAGCCAGGAGGCCATGATACCCCTTAAATATGCCCAATGCAAAAATAACACATGGCAAGCCATTATCTCCGCCCTGTAAAACTCGGTGAAACGAGTCTCTTGTCCACTCGAGACCCAGCAAGCACCAGAGCCCAAGACCTCAAGAAGTAGGCTCAAAACATATCTGCAGGAAAATTCAGTGACGTTGACTTTCTGCCCAGACTAATAAACTTCTTTGTGTTTGCAGAATTCTCGTTGCAGCTTTAGTTGTCCTGGCCTCATATGCTGCATGAGAGAGAGGCTTGTGTGTTTCTCCCTCGGGTGTTTAACACAATCGTGGCGCTGCCTCTGTTCTGTGTAGGGGAGCTCAGAGCAGGGGTGTGTGCCTGGGAGCCCACGTGCAGGAATTTTGCCAAAAGATCACATGGCACAGGGCTCCTCCGAGCCTTGCTTTCTTGATTAGAGTTCTGACCTCAATAGCTGCGCCCGATCCAGTTTATTTCAGCCTTATAAGCAACTCCAAACTGTTGATCAGTTATATTTTTTAACTTTTAATAAGACCCACCATATAGACACCAGACCTGCTTAGTTTAGCCAATTAGCATAATTATTGACAACCAAGTTGTTCCGAGTACAAACAAGCCGTGATTAAGGCTAGAGCTTGGCCTTTATGGGATGACAATAGAGGACAAAAACACAAGGCAAGGAGTCTCCCCTTGGTCCCCATGGACCACAGAGACATGGAGGGAAAAGTGTCGGGGATAAGAGCCCATCAACTACAATGCGATTTTATGTGTAGGAGCGTGCACCCACTTCCCCTGGAACTGACTCTAACCTGCACAGAGTCACAGAGGAACCCAGGATGCAATAAAATGTCACAACAGAGCGCTCCTTGGTAGGCTTTGGATAACGCTGGGATCCTGGGACCGGGGACTGAATAACAACGCTCCTCAGCTTTCTCCTTCAGGAAATGGAACGGCTGCATGGACTTGTCATGAAAATTAAACTTAAAGATATGTGAAAGTTTAGAGTGCTTCCAGCACGTAGTAGGCCATCAGTACACGCGATCACGAGACACGAGAAACGTGACGTGGAGAAAGAAGACCGCGGTGCACAGCATTTTCTGAGGCAGTGCTGGGGCTTGTGTTCAGTGCATCGGGAATGGGTAAATGGAGGGAAGCTATGCAGAGGAAGTGAGGCAGAGCAGGGCCTGGTAAACACGTACCGCAAAGGCCAAGCTAAAAAAACGCCTAGAAAGATGGAGGTGAAAAATCGCACCCTCATCTCACAATAAGAGCGCTACTGTGTCTGCCATGGTCCTCCTCTCCCCTGAGGCCTGAGTTCCCATTGCTCCTTTATTTGCCTTCTGAGATTTTCACCCAAAGGAGGAGAGAGGCATCGAGGCACGCCTTGTCCTCTAAATCTTCTGCTGCACAGTCTAGAGCCACTTTTGAGATGCAAGTTTATGTATTCAAGTGAATAAACTCAAATATGAAATTCCGATACAAACACTGCTGCGTCTACACATGTGGCATTGGTTAAGTTTTTAAGCCTCTCCTCTGTGTTTTCCTCACGGGTTAACAAGAGCGTCTTTGTCTGCTCACTGGGTTGTCATGAATTTGTGATAACGTGTTTACCCAGATAGCTGCCGTTCCTGCAGATTAGCATTTACTCCAGAACATCCATGCCCACGTTTCCTTCTCTTTATGAGTAAACTTTCTCTTCAAACTGGGGACCACCATTTAACATCTCTTGTGGTGCAGGTCTGGTAACAATCCGTTTGCTTAGCTTATCAGCATCTGCAAATGTCTTTATTTTCTCTATAGCATTGAAGGGTATTTTTGCTGGGTACAGAATTCTGGATAGATTTTTTTTTCTTTTCATGCTTTGAAAATGTTCTTCCACTGCCTTCTGGCTTCCATGCTTTCTGATTAAAAATTGTGGGATACAGTGAAATAGTTTCTCATATCTGTAATGTGTCATCTTTTTCTCTGACTGATTTCAAGACTTTTCTTTTTCTCTTTTCTTTTCTGTAATTAGACTATTAGGCATCTAATAGTCAATTTTCAGTTTACTTGTCCTGTTAGTGTTTGCTGAATTTCTTGATCCATAAATTTATGTTATTCATCAAATCTGAGAATTACTCAACTGTTATATTTCAAATATTTTCTGTCCCATTCCCTTCTCTTCTTGCGAGATTTCAGTTGTCCAAATGTTAGGCCTTTTGATATTTTCCCACAAGTTTATGTGTGTTTCTGTTTATTTTCTTACTTATATTTTTTCACTTTTCCAAAGTAGATATTTTTTATTGACCTATCTTCGAATTCACCTCCATCCCGTTACCTCCATTCTTTTCTTAAGTCCATTCAGTGAGTAAGTTTATTTCAGATCATGTGTTTCTTATTTTTAAAATTTCCATGTTGATGAATTTTGCATTGTTAATTTTGTAAGGTTTCCTATCTTTCTGTTTGTATCAAGTGCGTTTTTCTTTTCTTCACTTAGTTGTAAAACTTACTTTAAACTCTTTGTCTGATAATTACAAAATATATATCTTCTTAGGATTGGCATTTGTTGATTTCTTTTTTTTTCTTAAGATCAAGTCTCATGTTTTCCTGGTGCTTTGAATGCTGAGAAATTTTTTATTGTGTCCTGGTTATTGCAACTTTTTTGTTGTGAAGACTCCGGATTGTGTTAGATTCCTGAAAGAACCTTTACATTTTTATTTTAGGAGGCAGTGAAATTGGTTATTGTCCGGCTAAAACTCCATCACATATAAGTTGAGACTGTTTTCAATCTGCTCTATTCACACAAGGTTCAGTCTGAGACTGGGGCAGAGATTACACACAAGAGTTGAGGTTCTTGCTTTCTGGCTCTTTCTCTACCGGCATGCCTCTCTCATGCCCTAGAACTTTCTTGCTCATCTGGCCGAAATAATTTCAAGGTTTTTGTTGGAATTTTGCCTTTCTTGCATTGTGGCAAAGAAGTCTTACACTTAATTGGTCATTTCCTCCAAATTTCTATTTCCAAAAATATTTGCATGATTTTGTTCACTTTGCAGATCCCTCAACAATTGTTTCATTTTCTTTCAGAGATGAAGACATGGACACAGAAATGTGCTCACGAAATCACACATTTCTCAACCTCCAAATTTGTCCAAATGCACTCACATGCATCTTTTTATTTGTTCAAATTTTGTGAGGCAGGTGAGGCCTATTATTGTTAATTCCATTTTTTATAGTTAATGCTAAAGAAAGTTATCATCATCACATAGGAGAGCTAAGATTTGGATCTAGATTTTTGTTTGTTTGTTTTTTTGAGACAGGGTCTCACTATGTAGTTCAGTCTGGTCCTGAACACACTGTGTAGCCCAGGCTGGCCTTGAACTCTCTCTCAGTGATCCTCCTGCCTCAGCCTCCTGAGTGCCAGGATAATAGGCATGTGCCACCATGCTTGGTTTGGATCCAGGTTTCAAACAAACAAATTAAAAAAACCCTCAATTCTATTTCCTTCAAGTTCACCAAGATGCTGAACACACGTGTACGTGTAGAAGAAGCAGAGACATGAGAAAGGATAATCAAGTTCAAAGGCAAAATGAGAGCCAGGGCATTTGGACTCGCCTGTGTCTGAGCAAGGCTGAGGCAGAGAGGCTTCCGTGGAGTGGGGCTGGCTGTGTGGTGTGTGGTCACCAGCCGCTTGCTTGGTCTTTCGCCTCTGGCCCCCTCCCCGCCCTCCCCTCCTCCCCCAAGGAGTCCTGTTCATCTGTGCAGTGGAGCTGCTGCCCCTGGGTAGATGGTCTAAGCCCAGAAATGGAACAAGATTATCTCTGTGTTTATTTTAGTCTCACTTTTAAGGACCTTATCTCTAGCAAATCCCCCCTTGCCGTTCCCCATAGCAAGACACGCTAGGAAACGCCACTTTTTCAGAAAAAGAGGCAATTATTTTCCCCAAAGCCATTAAACTGTCACGAAAGTATTCCGTGTTTACACACGCATGAGCAGAGCACACCGTCCATGGTCTCCAGTGAGGAAGGGGGCATCTGCGCAGCCCCAGCTCCGCCAGCATCCCGGCGTCTGGACTGTGGGAAAAAGTGCCCAGGGTGTTATGAAGAATTAGCCTTCGTACTACACTTTATTAAATTCTGTCCCAGAATCCCTTCCCCTTTGGAAAGGACCTTACAGCCATTAACGCTGGAAAACAGCCCTAGGAGGATTAATTCCAAATGAACCAAGCAAAGGGCCTGGAATCTGCTGAGCGAGACATAGCAGCTCGTAACGTGTGGACAGAGGCTCACAGCAAAGCCCAGCTCACTTGGGTCCCCCTGGCGCTGGCCCAAGCATGGAGCGCTTGGCAGGGCAGAGGCCTGGGCAGAGGTCTCGGGGGCCTGCACGGTGACAGCTCTGGAGGCAGAGCCAGCCCCAGCCGCCAGGCCCCCACCCCGACTCTGGTTTTTTTGCCTCTAAAGAGAAAGCCGCTTGGAAACGCCAATTAGCTTCACTTCTTCAGGTCCATTTTAATTTCTTTCCCCTTATCAAATCAAGATTGGTGACAACTGAATCTGAACTCAAAGTCTGGGTCAAATATTTAGAGGCCAGAGTGGTGATGAGAATGTCTGCGTGACACCCGAGCCTGAGAGGCAGAGAGGGGACTGAGGCAGGAAGTGCAGCTGACCTTCTGGGATGATAAAAGGTGATCACCCCACGCACCCCGTCCCCCTTTCCCAGATTTAAACACCATGCTCCATGCTCAGCAGCAAAAGCAACAGACAGGAAGCCAAAAAGCCAGCCTTTCCGGTAAGCCACACAAGCCATTCGGGGCCCAGGAAAGGTCAGCACCTCCCATGAGCCCACCCCAGGTAGGCTGAGAATCACCAACTCCCCCACACCCGCAAGCAGTCAGCTGGTTCGGAGGACAGGCTGAGTTGATAGCAGCTGATGTATAAAAAGCAACTGAATACTCATATTTTTGGTTGACTTTGCAGGCCTGGGGCCAGCGGTATGAGCATCTATAGAGAGGATGACAATATGCAATATAGCAACTAGGGGGAATCCTTCTGTCTTGTTTTGAAGGTCCAATATTGTTCTCCCTGTTTCATTTTGTTCCAATTGTTTTGCACTGGTTTTATCTGTTTGTTTTGGTTTGATTTTGCTGTGTCTGATGGAATGGACAACTATTGTGAAGATAACAAGAGACACTGGGGTAGTCATTGTTGTTTTCCTACTATCCTGCTTTGGAGTTCCATACCAATTTCACTGCTTTGTTTTGATTGGCTTTATTGTGTTTTGTTTTGTTGAGTTTCATTATCTTTAAAATAAAAAAAGGTTTTTAAAAAAGCAACAGACAATAAGTATTTGAGGGCTCTGCTTTGGTCTTGCTTCTAGCTGAAGCTCTCCCTTCACATACACCGCTAGGAGGAAGCACAGCTAGGAGGAAAGCTGCTTGTTCTCCGTGCAGCCCCAGCAAGCTTGGGCAAAATGCATTCTTCAGTCCTATAAAATTTGATTTTGGCACAAAAGAGCCATCCAGAAAGTCAAGTAGACCAAGAATGCATGGTTGGGAGTTCCACAAGCCAGGCTTATCAGGCCCGAAGTCTTGAAGAAAATCAGTACTGTGCCCTTTTTCTTGATGCTTTTTAATTATTTCTGGACACATCTTTAACTCCTGGACCTACAGCTTTATCAAATTTGATTATTTCTGGAGAAGCTGGGTGTGGTGGGGCATTGCTTGTAATCCCGGCACTCAGGAGGCCGAGGCAGGAGAATCACCATGAGTTCCAGGCCAGCATGGGCTGCATAGTGAGTTCAAGGTCAGTTTGAGATAAATAGCAAGATCCTGAATCTAAGCTTAAAAAACAAATTCCAGAATGGCACTGTGTCTGATAAATAAAAAGTTCATGTATTCAGTGGGGTAGCACTTATTCCCTTTCTGAAAAGCTATTATTGAGTTAATCTTGTAATAAGTCAGAGCAGAATGTTGAAGAAATGGCAGCAGCACCATTATTTTAAGTGATGATGACACAAGGGGACACCTGTGAGAAGGGACCTTGATAGACAAACTGGCAAAGAACAGGCGGTGACGGGACCAGGACGGCCCTAGGGTACCATGCCCAGGAGCCTGGAAACCTGTGTCTTGCAGGCTGGGTGTTCTGTGGGTGAGGCAATATCCTCTTGGGGGTGTCACCGTTGTGATCTGCAGGCCATGGAGGGGGGACTCACAGGGAGGGACAGCAGAGGCTACTGAAAAGATGCTGATGAGGCCAAGAGAAATGGGGCTGCAGACACGGAAGAAGGGACAGGTGTGCGGGACTTGGGGACGGTACCACGGTGACAGTTTAGTGACCTACCGGATGTTCTCAGCCTGCCCTGACTCCCCATTTCACACCGAAGGGGACACCCAGCCCCCTTCTGTGGGGTAAAGATGAAGACACGTGACTCCACGGAGCTCCAGGCAGGGGTCCAGGGCCCCCCGGGTAGGCCTGTGGTCTGTAACTCACTAAGTCTCTCAGCCACCCAACGTGGGCCCGGAACGATCAGGAAGCCAGGGGACATTGGTGCTGTGTGTCCAAAGGACGTGTGCATAGGGTGAGCCCAGAAAACCCCATCTCTGCCAGAAGTTCACCAGGGAGGAGGTGGCGGCAAGGCCGAGCAAGCCCCCTGCGCTTCGGAGCTGACTGCGTGGGTCTAAAGCACAGCAGGAGAGAGCCCGTCCCTCTGCGGTGATCACCCCTTTCCAGGGAAATTCACATTTCTCAGCCCGCACTAAACCCACGCCTCTGTCTTGCACTGTCTTACGCGCCTGTACTACTTACTGCTAAGAGCAGCTACTGCTTACGGAGGATTTACTATGTTCAAGATTTTGGCAAAGTATTTACACTGTCTCTTCTCATGAAACTTGTGGCCTCATTAACTAATCAGCCCAGATAACTTCATATGATGTACATCATAATCATTATCCTCATTTTCTAGACTTACATGGTCAGAAATTAGGAATTGGTCTAAAATATTGGCAAGTTTCAGATCTAAGAATCAAACTTCAGTGCAGCTTATTCTATGGCCAAAAACTCTTACAGGACAAAGTGTCTCACAGAAGACTAAACCTCTAGGAAAGCAGAGTTTTGTTTTGTTTGTTTGTTTTTAAAATAGGATGTCACCATGTAGTTCATAGCCAGTTTGGACTTGAACTCGTGGCAATCCACTTGCCTCAGCTCCTAAGTGCTGGGATTTATAGGTGTGTGTCACCATGTCCAGTCTCTCTGAGAAAATTTAAACACAAATGTTTTGTGGCACTAGAGAGTAAGTAAATGCAAAAATATACTGGGGGAGAGAAGCTGACATAAAGGAAGGCTGACATTCAAATAGGAAATCCATCTTACTGGCTCGAACAACCAAAGGACAGAACATAAAGCACAAACACCACAATAAAATCCGAAAAGACCAAGCCCTAAATTCTGTGCATAATTCTGTCCAAATCTCTGGTTGAGCTCAGAATCATGAGGCAAACTCCAAACAGCACCACAGTGAAAGAATCCAACTCAGACCCGAGTGACACACGGGGGAGACAAAGTCTTCAGCCAGAGCCCAGCCACGCTCAGCGCCTGCAAGGAGAGCATCGGAGTCCACTTCTCGGAGGAAAATAACCAAACGCAGCGCCACCACAGCACTTGGTTCCTGCATCCGTGAGGCAGCCTGTGCTTGCTTGATCAGCATACACAGAAACAGAGAGATGCAAAAGGAGAACCAACAAGGAATTCCCCGAGGTGGTCCAGATAATAGGCTTAGTGAATAAAAATGTGAAAGCAACTTTTTAATTATGTTTAAGACTGTGAGGAAGTTTTTGGCTTGATAAATGAAAAGATAGCAAGGTGTAGTAGAGAAGCAAAAATCATAAAATATAATCAAATACAAATTCTAGAAATTCTAAATATATCTGAAATAAAACTTCCCTGGGAATGATTTTCAGTGCAGTAAATATTGAACCAATGGAAATTATCCCAGCCTGAAACATCAAAAAGAAAAATATTTTTCTAAAGACAAGGAGAGAGAGGGAGGGAGGCTGGATCTATGAGACAGCATCAAAAGGTCTAACACAATTATGGTTGATGTCTGAGCAAGAGAATGGGAAGAAGAAATTTTTAAAGAAATATGGGATGAAATTTTCTCAAATATGTGAAAGATATGAATTACAGATCTGAGACGCTCAGTGAAATAGGATAAATACAAAGAAACATGTAGAAACATCACAGTCAACTGATGAAATCAAAGATGAATTCTTAAGAGCAGTTAGAGGGGGGGAAGGAAAAAAGGGCACCTTCAGTAAAAGGAATGAGAATCCCAATGAATATTAACTTTTTCTCAAAGACCAAAAGTAGCGTCATAAAATAGTTTAAGTACTAAAAAATCCTGTCTACTGGATTTCTGTATTTACCAAAAATATAACTCAAGAATTAAAAATAAAGACATTTTCAAATAAAAGAAAACTAAGAGTTAGTTTCCACAAGATTCATGCTACCCTCCGCCAAGTGGCTGGACCTGTCCTGCTTGAGACTGAAGGCACGTGACCTCTAAGGGCCACTTCTGTCTCCAGAGAGGAATGAATAGGATCAGAAAAGATAACAGTAAGGTGAACCATTCATCTTCTTAATTTACTTGGGACATACAGTTATTTAAAGCAAAAACTAAACTATTCTGCAGTAGGGCTCCAAACATACCTAGATGTAATCCTTGAAAACTGTAGCATGAAGGATGGGAGGGTTTTGTCATTGTAATTCCTACAGAAATCACTAAGAAAAATACAAAGATATTGCTGAAAGGCAGTAAGTACAACATAGTTCTAAAAATGGGGTTCAGGAAAGGAAGAACTGAGATTAAAATATCAAAATGCACAAACAGGAAGCAGTAATACTATAGTATCAAATTCAGCTATATCAAAAATTAAACATTAGCAGATTAGAGACTCCATTAAAAGGCAGAGACTACCAGAACAAGTTTGAAATGCAAGACCCAACCATATGCTACTTGCAAGAGATAAATTTTAAATATAAAGTCACAAGTGGACTGAAAGAAAATGGATGGGAAAATATTTGTTATGCAAACAGTGAGTACAAGAAGGCTGGACAGAGAACGTTACAGAGTGGAAGAACACTTCATAATGAGGAAATGGTCCGCTTGTTAGGATGACAGGGAAATCATAAATGTGTATACATCTCTTAACAGAGCTTCCAAAGTACACAAAGGGGGAAAAGGGACATAAACAAATAAAGGGAACATTTCACAATCAGAGCTCAAGATTTCAACACATCTTTCTCAGAAATTGATGGAACTTGGCAAAATATAAGAAAAGATGTAGAAGATATGATCAGCACTATGAACCAGCTGAACCTAATTGTTATTTATGAATACAGCTGTAGAATGCAGATAATTTCCTTGTGCAGTCTTAAAATATCCATTAAAATAGATCACGTTCAAAACCCTAGTACATGTAAAATGATGGACAAAATGCAGATTAAAATAAAGATATAAAGAAAAATTCCAAACATTTGAAATTTAGCAACCTAGCTCCAAATAAACCATGCACTGAAGAAAAAGTCATGCAATGAAAATGAAAACATAATTGGAAATGAGTGATAAAACATACAAACTGTGAGTTAGGTGGCTGTGATGGGGCTTATATATTTTTTAAGAAGAATGGTATTTTAGTTTGCTGGGGCTGCCACAAGGAAGTCCTGCGGACTGTGTGGTTTAATGAACAGAATTCTATTATTTTTCAGACTCAGTGTGTCCATGATCAAGGTATTAGCTGGTACTTTCTGCTGAAGGCTTCATTTCTTGGTCTACAGACAACCTTTTTCTCCATGTCCTCATTCAGTCGTTCCTCTGTGTCTGTCTATATCCTAATTTCCTTTACTTATAAAGACACTTTATTAGTCAATCATACTGAGTTGGGATTCGATGCATTTCAGAAACCCAAGAGTGTTAAGATATTAACTTTCCCCGAGTTGATCCACAGAATTTACACACTTGCGATTATCACACCCTAAGGGTTTCTGTATAAATTGATGAGCTTATTCTGAAATCCATGTCCAACTCAAACTTGGAAATGGAGACAAAGAGAGAAAATGGTACACAGCTTTATAAATGAAAAGGCCTTCCAGTTTGTTACACTCTCCCACCTGGAAAACCTGTACCATGTCTGAGGCTTTACTGTGCTTCAATCTGATAAATTAGCCTGCCACTGTCTCTTAATTGCCAGGGGAGGCCACAGGACTCTTGGGTCAGAGACCAACAAGTGTTCGTTATTCACAGCTACAACGGTGGCCCAAGGCACCACTGATGCTGATTTTCAGAGCTCCAGTTTCCACAGGGTGACTGGGAGAGACCAGGTGACACCTGTACAAGCCGTGGTTGTACTGAGGAGGAACGACCCTTTAGGGGTCCCCCTACCTCTTCTATAGTAGGCAGTAAGCTCGCTATCTGACAGATCTGGCCAACAGTGGCCAGCTCCCAGCCCTACTGTAAAAGCCCGAACATAGGGACAAAAGGTCCGTTGCCACATTACAAGAGCCCAACCAGAGGAGCAAGGAAATACCCCCTGTAAGGGAGAACCCCGCTGCCAACCTCCTCCAGAGAAAGACACGTTACATAGAAAGTGCAAGAGCCACCCACAGCTCTCAGCCCATGACTGAAACAAAACCTACCCCCTTTTAACTACCGATGAAAGCCCTGCTCAGCCCTGCCCTAGGTGCCTTGCCCTGGGCAAAGTGTCACTTCTGCTTCCTTTCATTAAATCCTCTCCTCGACCTCGACCTCGCAGTGTGTGTTCTGGTTCTTGGGTGGGGTTCAGTCGCTTTATCACTATCCTTTGCCCTCGAGAATTCTATCATCTTTGTTGGACTTCACAATAAAAAAGCTGCCTCCTTGCTTGGCACAGAGACACCACTTTTTCCAAGATTGCTCATAATACCAGCATTTGGGAAAAATAGTATAGAGTATCAGTGAATCTTTTCATCACAGGGACAAAAATGTGAGAGACAATATTGTCTTCCAACCCATCCGCCTGATAAACCTGTTACGGCTTAGACTTAGGAAGTCCCGAGAAGGCGCCGTATGTTTAGAGGTGACTGGATCATGGGACGCTGTAGCTGACTTGCTGCTAGGACGTGGAGTCTGCTTGGAGGTGAATCACTGGGGCTGTGACCTGGAAGGGGATATCTTGTCCCCCACTCCTCCCTTCTTATTCTGCTTCCTGTTTGCCATGGCTTAAACATCTTCCCTGCACCAGACCCTTGCCTTCCCTGCTTTGAAGCCAGCAGACCATGGATTAACCCTCTAAAACCCATTTGTTATATGAGCTTCTAAGTTGGGGGCTCAGATATTGGTCTCAGTGACAGGAAAGTGACCAAGACATTACCTGAAAGAAATAAGAAATGGCTATAAAACACTTCTAAAAGAATTTTTATAGCAGCTCTATTCATAATAATTAAAAACTGGACACACCTGAGGTATCCACTCATAGAAGTATGGATATGTAAACTGTGGTCCACACATATACATGAAATACACTACTCACAGTGAGATGGTGTACGCAATACCGTGGATAACTCAAAAACACTACATTGAGTGAAAGAAACGTCACACACAAAAGCCTACCAATCACTCCAAACCCATCAAATAAATCCTAGACAGGAAGAAACAGCCCCAGGTGGGAAGAGGTCAGGCAGTGCTGCCTCTGAGGTGCGGGGCAGAGAATGGCTGGTGAGAGTGAGGAGGAGTGACGGATCATGCATTCCTCCACACTCACTGGACAGCACGCTGAGGATCACGCATGTCCTCATATAGAGACTATCTCGCGGAAAAGAGATTAAACAAAATCCGCCCAGAAGATTTAGGGCAGAGAGTTCCGGTTTCTGCAGCTTATTGTGAAAGGCATAGAAATGGGATTGATGGATTGATGGAAGAATGGACAGATAAAGAATACTGAAACAACTGCTGTAAACTCTAAAAGTATAGGATCTAGGAATGATTTTATGTTTCCAGTTTTTGAAAACTATTGGGGAGTAGTTTTTTAAAGTTGCCTACAAGTAACAAGTGAAAAAAAAAAGACCTCAAACACACTTAGTTCCAAGGCCCAATTTCTCAACTATTACATTTTATTTCTTTCCTATCATGAAGGAAGCTGAGTGTCTTGGTTACTTTTCTCATTGCTGAGACAAAATACCCAACACCCAAAATTAAGGAAGGAAAGGTTTATTTAGCTGACAGTTTGTGGAGGTTCCAGTCCTTAATCAGCTGGCTCCAAGGCAGGGTGGCACATGGCAGAGAGCAACAGCTCATGGTGACCAGAAGACAGCAAAAGCAACAAGAGCAAAGAGGGAGGAGCAAGAGAGAAGATTCTTTCTGTCCCTCATATTGTATGTAGGTCACCTACCCTATCGTACCCTATCCTACCCTACCCTACCCTAGAGTGAGTGTAATACACTCACAATCCCAGCATTGGACTGTGAATCAGTCACAAACTCTAGCAGCCTGCCTCCATGACTGCATGAGGCTGTGAGGGGACATCCAGACCAGAACCATAACACTGAGCTTCCTACAAATGAAGCTGAGCTACTCTTGCTCCCACCAACCCCATACAACCCCTCACCTCCTCACTTCTGTGCAAGCTGTTCCCCAATCTGTAAAACCCATTTCTGGTAATTCACGAGCAATCCCTCCCAAACCGATGAGCAGAAAACCCATTACCTTCCCCTGGGGGCCTTAGCATTTATTTACACTGTCCAACACCAGGGACATTTGGATTCCAGGGGGCGTCACCTCCTTCCCACCATGTGGACAGAGAACACCTGGGACTCATCGGTTTCTGGCCACTGCGGCTGTTGGTTGTGCCACTGTGTTGCCTCAAAAACTTTGCCTTGCAGGTGTCCATTCTGGCTGCTGCGACACCTCTCTGCAATTACTGTGGCTCTTCCCTGCCGAGTAATTCCTGCCGAGAATCCTGAACGTTCTGAAAAGGCACTACTGAGAGATGCTGGAACCTTTAAGAGATAGGGCCTTGTGGGAGGTCTCTTTTAGGTCCGTGAGATGGGGTAGATGAGGATAGGGGACCAGGGCTCCTTCCCTCTCACTGCCTAGCTGGGAGATGAGCGGTTTGGCCCCACCACACCCTTGCACCACGATGACTACTTTGCCACAAGACCGAAGCAGCAGAGCCAACAAATATAGACCAAAACTTCCAAAGCCGTCGGCCAAATAGACCTGCTCTTTTCATATTACTATCTGTGATATCTGAACAGAAAACTGCCTAACACTGATTTTAGTCATTCAAGGCTAAACTCTGGTGTGCTTAGGCTTACCGGATTGGGGGGAGCTTCTCTTTAGCTTTCAGACTCAACCCCTCCCAGAAGCACTGAGACAGGGTGATTTATGAAATCTGCCAGCTGTTGAACTCAAAATTTCTATCTCTTTCTCTGCAAAACTTTGCATTTCTAACACACAAACTTTTTTATGACCTTTTCACCAGATTGCGAGTCTCTGCACTGTCCTTTTACCTATGCAGTAGCAATCCTAGTTTTTCTACTAAGAGTGATAATAATCATTATTGATGACCCAAAAGTGATTCTCTTCCAAGATGAAAGTCCAAGATATTGTGAGATTCCTACACGCACCCAGCAGGGAAAATGCTAGAAGGGGGGAAATAGAGGTGTGTGTGAGATATCACCTTCCACGATTCCAGATGCAACATGTGATACCTCATTTACAGGAGAAAACATAAAACATACACGCACGATGTTAACCTCTCATGGTATTCCACCGCCTCTCCTACGGCCAGCTCCACAGTGGTGTAGTAGTTTACATTCCCACCAACAACGTGGAAGGGTTCTTTTTCTCCAAAGCCTCATTAACATGTGTTATCATTTGATTTCTTGATGACAGCCATTCTTTCTGGGATAAGATGACACCTTACTGTTGTTTTAATTTGCACTTCTCTAATGGCCAGTGATATTGAGCATTTTTCATGTATTAGTCATTCATACTTCGCCATTTCACTGTTCAGTAGAATCCTTTTCTATGTATCATGCCTCCTTTTATAGTCATCTCAGTTGTCCATTTTTTGATTAGGTCTTTTATTTGGGGAGTTCTGATTTTTTCTGAGTTCTTTATGTATTCTAGATATTAGTCCTCTGTCTGAGAGGTAACTGACCAAAGTTTTTTCTCCTTCCATAAGTCATCTCCACTCTGTTGTATTTGCTCCATTTGCTGTGCCGAGTACCATATTAAGATGCTACATCTGTATGGCAACAAAGACAGCCCTTTCCTGGGCTTCAGGGGCTCTGGTCTGGGTCAGTGTGCAAAGCACTGAGGGTGGAATCATCAGAGGCACGTGCCTCACCAGAGGAGGCCAGGAAGACTTTGCAAAGAGAGCGCTTCTTAAATTCAAGCTTGCGGCATGTGTCGGAATTGAGCTAGCAAAGAGAAAAGAAAAATATACCATGGGGGAGGCCAGCAAAGAGCTGGAGCCATGGCTGGGGAAGAGGAAAAAAGCGAAGACAGGAAGGCAGTGGGCTACCGAGACAGAGGCCAGCAGGAAGTAGATGGCGACCGTTACTGAGGGGCTCAGGGAGCTGTGATACGTTGGAGAAAACTGAACCCCAAGCTGCGCTAAGAAACGTGCTTGGGGCTAAAGAGCAAATCAGGCCCAGATCAGTCCTAGTCCTTACTGCTCGGGCTGTAAATCGGCACCCGCCCACTGACTTCCGGAGGACAGAACTAGGGTGGCCGTTCCTGCAGGCCGAGGGTGACAGGCACAGGACAAGCCCCGGGATTAGACTCACGCCTGTGCCATCGCTGAGCAGCAGAAACAGTGGGGAAACACGCTGGTGCTTCTTACCCACCGGCGACTGCTGAGGCTGATTAATCACTGTGACGGCTGCTGGACAGAGTCAGAAGGAGCCTTTTTCTCCTGGACGCTGCTGGTCTAACCTGCCGGAGGCCCGGCTTCGCTTTGACACCAGGAGCCGGGCTCGCTGAAAGTGATGAATGCCTTTTGGAAAAAAATAACATTTTGATAAAGCTCCTCGCCGTCAGCCTCCAGGTCAGGAGAGAGTCAGTTTCCTTGTGTCTTCTTACAAGAAAGCCAGCGCTCTCTCCAGGCTCCAAGTCACCAACCTGGAGGGCTTCTTCTGATTACAAATCAAATAAATAGCCTGCGGTTGTCTCTGGCTTTTCATGAGGGACTCTGCCTGCTGCCGCTGCTGCCGCTGCTGCCGCTGCTTAGGGTCCAGCTCCCCTCTCAAGCCCTGTGTGTGTCTCGTTATTCCAGGGGCTGCCCCCTCCTTTGCTTCCTGTAGGCCCCCAAAGATCAGGACTGAGGCCCAGGCTACATGCAGGGCTTCTATGCTGCCCAGAAAACAGATGTTGCAAGTGCTTTACACAGTCACTTGATCCTTGGGTGGGTTGGTTGGTTGGTTGGTTGGTTGACCTGCTGGTTGTTGGTGCTAAATTTGTCTTTTCTCAGTGGCACAAACGCCTGCCTGGAAAGCCCAATATTGTAAGTTCGATGCCCGGAACAAAAAAAATTGTCTTTTCTGTCATTATGTAAGTCTTTGTTTTCCTGATTGGAAAATGCTTCAGGATGAAAAGAAACACTTTTAAAAAGAATAAAGAGAAAGAGATCAAGGGATCAGAGAGAGCAGCATCGGGGGCGGGGGAGAAAAGTGAATTTCAGTAAGCAAGGAATGCAGAACAATCTCTGTTTTATTGCATAAATTACCTGAGGTTTTCATCTCCTGGTGACTTCCAGAAGACTGGATTCCTCTCGAAAGAACGGGACAAGAAGCGGAGACAGGAAGAAGCCCAGCAAGGCAGCTCCCGGAGGTCTGAGGCTGGAGGCTGTGGGGCCCAGCCCCAGGGGTCCTCAGGGCCTGCTGCCCACCCCAGCCACCCTGGGAATACAGATAGATGCCAAGGTGGGTGTTATGGTTCAGATCCTGAGCACCCCCTAAATCTCATGTGAACAGAGGTGGGGCTTAGGGAAGGAGATTGGAGAATGAGACTGTACTCATTGATGGATCCACCCATTGATAAGTCCAGGGCTGAGTGTGCTGTTTGGAGGTGGGGCCTGGTAGGAAGTGTGGCCTGAAAAGGCCTAGTTTTGCCCCAGATCATCTCTCTGTCTCTGTTTCTTTCTGTATCTGTGTCTCATTGTCTTTCTGTGTGTGTGTGTGTGTGTGTGTGTCTGTCTGTCTGTCTCTCTCTCTCTCTCTGTCTCTCTCTGCTCTCTGTCTCTCTCTCTGTCTCTCTCTCTGCCTCTCTCTCTCTCTCTGTCTCTCTCTGCCTCTCTCTCTCTCTCTTTCTCTCTCTCCTTCCATGGGGTGAACAGCTTCCCTCCAGCAGGCCCTCCACCATGCCATTTCTGCCTTGGCTCTAGCCAAGTCTGCACTGACTGAACCCTCTGAAATCATAAGCCAGAATAAATGTCTTCTCTTTTAAAGTACGGGTGTCAGGAACTTTGTTCCAGTGACCAGAAAGTGATAGATACCGTAAGGGAACACAAATAGATGTCAGAAGCCAGAGTATGGACTAGAGCTCTGCAGATCAACCAGGAAAGTTAGGGTAAGAGAGTGCTTGGAGACCAAAAAAGGAGCAGATGTAGAACCAAGGGCAGCGAGCTTTTCTCTGCCTACACGAGGAAATCAGCACAACACATGCATAGCCGCCAGCATATGTACAAGCATGACACACACTTGTGTGTGCTACAGACATGCACACACATGCATGTGCACACACACATAGAATCAACCACTAACCAGTATGCCCATGATTAGCTAAGAACTGGATGGAGCCTGCCTTTAACTGTGTCTGCCTCCTACGCCGATTTTATTCACAAGTATATTAAAGAAAGCATAAGTAGGATTTTCATATCCAGGTAGACTTGCAAAAGCTCTGAAAACAAGAAAAGGAACCAAGGTCTCACATGTCTCATAGAAAGGTAGAAATTATTTATCACAACAACTCCACTTTAAAAGGTATTAATTGTACACTAAAGATATAACTGAATGTATCCAAAGATGTCTATACAAGAGTGCTAGTTGCAAGGTAGGAAGTGTTGTAATAGAAATATGCTAAATATTCAACAATACAGTATTGTTTAAATCATGGAATAACATAAAAATCAAATCTTCCTGTAATTATAAATTACACTGTTGGAAAGCATTCATGCAAGCCATCAAGAAATATTTATTTGGCATCTATAATGTATGAAGCGTGATAAAGAGAGGAGAAAGCAATGTATAAAACTGTGGCAGTAACAGGCTTGAATGTCTCTTAGAATCCATAAATATCAATTAAAACAAAAGATACCAAAATGCAACCAATGTTAGGTTGGTGCTTTCAATATTTTTATTTATAATAAGCATATGTAAACTGTATAATCAGAGTAATATGATATTTTTAATGCAAAGCCAATGTTTTTTACCCATCCACAATGGATCTGACTTTGATATGACAATACCCTAATTAGGCAATAACTTGTAATTAGTAAGTGCCTGAGTTTAGATCTTCCCATTAACCCGAAACAACAGCTAACAACCGATGTGCTAACTACTGGCTGGCAGCAGGTGAATTCTGCCGTGACTGTCACGTGGCACCAGGGCTTTCCACGAAACCCAATCTGGAAGGCAAGCCCAGCTCCAGACAAGAGCGAGCACAGAAGCAGGAGCGCATCCTCTCCCTGGGCACCAGCCATGCACGATGCTGCCGACGTCCCGGAGGCCTTGCCCAGACGACTGCCCAGCAGCCTCTGAAGTCTGCAGTGTGCAAAGCTGGTGAGGGCTTCCCAACCCCGGGGAAGTGTTGATCCCTCTGGGCTGCGGATTACATCTCAGTTACCCAGGAAAGATCAGAGAGCCCCGGACCCACAGGCCCTTAATCGGGTCCTCTGAGGAAAGGTGGGAAGCATGGGCATCGTTTCCCCCAGGGGAGAGAAAAGGGAGGAAGTGTAATGACTCCAGGCAGCTCTGACAGCATGAAGGCGGTGGGCAGCACCGGGTCTGAGGTCCGGCCTTCCTAGGCTTTACGGTCAAAAGATTTTCCTTGCTATCCGCCCACGTCTGCCATGCGTAATGATCACATTCACATGGGGATCCGGTGCGTGGACATGAGACGTCGGAAGCCTTCTTGAATTATCTCCCGCTCCATTCCTCGGTTCCCTTCCCATCTGCAAGACCTCAACCTCCCTGCTTCCTATCACCTACCTTTGGCTTTGCTCTTTAATCCTGGTCACTTCTTTACACTGCTCTTCAAGCTCTCCACAGCCGAGGGGGCACTGTCCAGCAAAAGGCCTCCAACACCCAGGGGTATTAAGGGTGGGGTGCAGTGGTCACACCTTGGGCCTCTGAGGTTGAAGGGTCTGGATCTAGAACTGAGCTCGTCATGACCTAGGGTAAGTTATTGGCTTCAGGAGAACGTGCTCGGGTCTTGTAGGGGTTTTGTCTGGATTAAAGGTGCACCGCTCTCCGCTGGGCTGGGGACGCCTTGCCGGGGACTCCGGAAGAGCAGATCTCACTCACAACGGGTGCTGGGCCTGGGCCCCCAGGCCAGGCTCTGCGAACAGCTGGACACCTCTGCCACTCTGCCTCCGCCTCGCTGGTGCAGCCCTGGTGCTGCTGTTCCTGCGGCGGGTGGGAGCTCCCCCACCAGTGACCTTAGAGCCTTTGGTCTTTGGTTCTCCCGAGTGTGATGCTGAGTGGGACAGCCCGGAGCAGGACATGTAGGGTTAGGGTGAGGGTTAGCATCCTGCTCGGCCGGGAAAGCCCAGCTCTCACCAGCGTCTCCGCCTCCTCTCTCCTCCCCTGGCTTCCCTAAGCCTCTTCCGGGCCACAGCTTCTGGGCTGAGCCCGTTCTCTTTGGGAACCTCATCGGGTCTCTGCCTTAGCTCTGTGCATGACTCTCTTACACTGCCTTCTCCAGAACCTTCCTCGTGGGACCCCCAGAGGCGGCAAGTCTCCCTTGTCCTCTAATTGTGTGTGTGCTTTATTAAATTTCTGTTAGTGCGTGTTTGCAGTACCTAATGTTTACCTTTGTCCTAGGGGTGGATGCATGTACGGAACACACCTTAACTCTTTCTTTCCCTCTCTCTCCTCTCCCTGCTCCCTTCCATCACTTGGTCCCCTTTCAGTTCATGAAACATCTGTTTCTCTGTTTCCCATTGTATTCTTTAGAAATTCTCTGTACCTCGGGTTTCTCTTAGAAGTTACAGATATTGAAGCTTGTGTGTCTTATTTATGCCACTTAACATTATGGTCTTAAGGTACATCCATTTGCCAACTAATTACTGAAGTTTATTCTTCTTTGTGGCAGAGTAATTCTCCAGTGTGTGTGAATACCACATTGTTTTCATCCATCCATCTCCAGATGGACATATAGGCCAGTTCTAAGATTTAGCTATTATGAGTCGTTCTGCTATAAACGCGGGTGTGCACGGCTCTGTGACTTTCACGAAGACACCTAGAAGGGGAATCACTGGGTTGAATGGAATTTCTAGTTTTAGTTTTCCGGGTCTTTCCCACCAGAATCGCCTCCTTATAGGCAGGCAGGCTATGCTGCCTCTCTGTCACCCCTAGAAGCCCACTCAGAAATGACCGACTGGATACAGCAGTGAAGGACACAGTTCCTGTCCTCAGTGCCACGACCCCCTCCTTGCACTATTTCTATCCAAATACCCTAACGGCCCCGTGTATAAACACAGTCGTCATTGCACTGGTGGGCACTTGTTCCGGGATCTCCTTAGATATAAAGGTCTGTGGATGCCCGCGTCCCTCACATAAAATAACACAGAGCCTGCGTGGAGCTGGCGCCCGTCCTCCCCATCCGCTTCACGTCCTCGTTCACCACGGGCAACATCAATGCATGTGATGCAGCTGTACGTCAGGGGCGCTATGGAAACAGGGTTACACTGCATCGCTTGGGACTAACAGGAGAAAAGAAGCTGACCCATGGTCGGCGAGCAATTTGTCTCAAACCTCTTCAGTCTAAAACTAGTTGAGCTCACAGAGGTAGAACCTGGGGATACAGGGGACTGAATACATATGCACACATTACACGTATCTGAAAATTTAGCTCCTGGGCCGGGGATATAGCTCAGCGGCTCAGCACCTGCCTGGAAAATGCCGGGCCCTGAGTTCGGTTCCCTCTATCAACAGCAACAGAAAAAAACTGGCTCTTGTTGCGTACAGTGTTCTGTGCTGTTCAGCCTTCACTTGCACAGAAAGAGGGAAACGTTTCCTCTTAAGATCGGACATGCCACCACTGTGAGCCAAAATAAACCTTTCTCCTTGTCAGTTGATTATCCCAGGTGTTTTGCTACAGTAACAGAAAGCCAAGCAACAGAACTGCGTGTGGATATCCTGACCTAATTCTTACAGCACTACAAAGGCTGCCTGTCCTGACACAGGGTGAACCGTGCAGGGCCTTCTGGACCCTGAACAGAGCTGGAAATTCACCCGAGTGCCTCGAGGAGCATGGATGTACAGTGCGGAGGATTCGGATGAGGTTGACTTTGAGTTTTCAAAGGTTATCCATCTGCCCCCGTGCAGGGAGTGGTTTGGAGGAGGCAGGTGCCATGTAGATAGAGACAATTCCACACCAGAGCTCTGGAAACCGAGGTCAGGAGAGGATGAGTCATTTGCTGGAGGCCACCTCAGCATGGTGTCTCAGACCCCAGCATGGGGTCTCGAGCTTCAAGCTGTGTTCCTGGCCCTTTGCACACTGAAACAAGGGTTAAAAAAAAAAAAAACTTGCAATGCATGAGAAAAAAACACCGCCTGATTCCGACCCCATGAACATGCCCAGGCCAGTGTTCCTCCCAGCATGCTCTGTGTTCACAGATGCAGCTCGGCCCCCTTCTGGAAGCAGCCGCAGAGGACCCATCTGCAGGGGACAAAAAAGGAGTCACTCCGATAGCGATAGCAATAGTGAGGCAGGCACTGGCCAGGGGCAGGGGCACTGGAGCAGCAGATGAGGTGCAGAGGCGCTCTCTGGCCTGGGAGCTGGGGACACAGGGATGGAGGGCGGCCGCTGTGGGTTGAGATGCTGAGTATCACAGCGCACTGATGACCAGCGGACCTGTCCCACCCTAGGGGTCCCCAGGGCACAAGGAAGGCCAGGAAAGCTTTCCACAAATGAGCTGACGGTGTTTCTGATGAATCCCAAGCTATGAGGACCTCGTGGTGAGGACCAGACTTTGGCCACCTGAGCTGGTGCTGCAGGGTGAGAGTTTTGCTCCTTTGGGAGGAAACCAAGGGAGAAAAGACGTTTCCTTGCCACACCCCAGTGCATGCACTGAGCGCTCCTGGGCCGGAGAAGAGCTGGAATTGGGAGGCATTTGACAGTGCTGAAATTCGTGTCTGGCTGGGAGGAGATAGTACCCCGGGTTTTTACACAGTTTCAGTCAGAGGAGGAAAATGTAAAACTGGTCTGCAGCTAATGAGGCCTGATGTCCCTTTTACGGTGCTTAAGGACACAATTAGGGTTGGCTTTGTGTAAACTGCTGGTGCGCTTGGACTTTTAACAGCCCCAGCGTGTCAGGAAGGAACACAAACAGTCCCGGTCTGTGCTGCATTTGGGAAGTTGCAGAGATGGACCGTGCAGCCCAGGAAAGGTGCAGTTCAGCTCAGGTGGAAGGGATGGGCTGCAGTGGTGGCTGGGGCTGAGAGCCCGAGACAGTGGTGATGCTGGCAGCTCCGTGAGCACCAGGGCAAGGCGGGCCCGACTTGGACCGGGAGCACAGAAGAGAGGAGGACACGAAGACACGGCGTAGAGGAAGTGAGAGTGGACAGAGCCTGGACAGGGCTAAGGACAGCCCCCTTACCACAGGGTGGCCCCAGGTCTCCCCGCCTGGTGTTATCTCCTCCATCCCAAACTGCCTCTGCACTCGACTTTGGTCCCGGCTGGTCACTGTCTCTGTGTTTGTGGTCACCTCCCCTTCTCTGCCTCCACTGAAATCCATATTCCTCACCACCACTCAAGTTTCCTAACATGCAGATCTGAGCCTCCCTCACACCCTTGCACCCCAAAACCCTCCCGTGCCTCTCCCCATCATCATGGCAAAGTCCCCAGTGTGGGTTGAAAGATCCCCACCCCCACTGTCTCTGCTGACTTCTGCAGCCCGGTGACCTTGCCCCACTCACCCCAACCTCCGCCCTGGTCCTCCTGAACTGTTTGCTACTTTCTTTAAAACAGGGAGGGACGTAAAGTACAGGACAGTGGGTGACACGGAAATTTCAGACAATGAATAATTTTCACTCTTGCATCCCGTGGAATATTTGGGATATTTTAAATATTACTCACGTGCACCTGACATTCCAAGCAGACTGGAAGGTCTAGATTTTTACCAAGTCTGGCATAAATGTGGCAGCCCGGCTCACATTGGAGCCCACTGCAGTCGCCTCTCCCCTGGGACTTTAACTGAAAAATGAAGCCTTTCACGCTCGCTGCCTGGGCATCTCACTGAGTCGGGGGCATCAGGCTTCAAGCTCACCTCCTACGGAGCCCATTTCTTGCTGGCCCGTGGCGATCGGGTCAGCAGCTCCATCTCCAAGCCCCTGGCGCCCAGGTGGGCCACGTAACCAGGTGTGAGCTGCAGTCAGCACAAGTGTCGTGCCAGCCCCAGGCCACTGCGGGTGAGAAGCTCGAACCTTCTCCCCGCCTCTGCCTGAGGCAGCAGGAAACACTGGGACCACAGGATAAATGACGTCTGGGTCCCTGAGTCACGATGACGACGGCACCCACGGAGCAGTCACAGCAGCAGACAGGTGAGTGAGAAGTAAACTTAGAGCAGGGCGCTGAAATGGGATGCCTGAGCCGCCACGCCCAACCTTTGGTTCCAAGCTTCCTTATCCTTCCTCCCAGAAGGCCCCCAAGCCAGGCCAGAGTCCCCTCTAAGTGCTCCCTAACACCCCCCTTGTCATTCCGTCAGTAGCATTTACTATGCTGTGTTGTGGTGTCTACGGCTCTGGCCCACTGGACAAAGTGTCTCTGGGAGGCCAGGACTGCAGCCGTCTTGGCCACGCATATCTCTGCAAAGCATAGGAATGAACAGATGAATGGATGGATAGATGGATGGATGGATGGATGGATGAATGGATGGATGAAGAGTATAATTCGCTGGGTCTGCTTCCTTATTTTTAAAACTGAGGGACCAGACAAGATGATTTCTGAGATTTTTCCTAGATCTGTTCTCCAAGGGTAGACACTAACTGAAGTAGAAACAGTGACTGCTTGGGATAGGAATAAAACCCAATCTAGAATCTTCCCAGGATTTGTACGTAGGTACATAACTCTGTGGGTGCGTGCGTGCATGCGTGCGTGCGTGCGTGTGTGTGTGTGTGTGTATGCGGTGAAAAGCTGAGGTCTGTTTTGTCTTCTGGGATTCCGTGCTGAAAGAGTGGGAGGTTGTGTATGGATATGGGCCTCTTAATGGCAATGTACACATTAATAGAAAGACAGTGACTACAAAATAAAGCTGATGTCCAAAGGAAAGAGAGCCAGGAGCTGAACAGGAAAGGATTCCGACCATATTTCCAAGTTCCGGATGAGGCTGTACTTCCTTTACATGAGTCTGTAAACTCCGACTAGGGCTGATCCAATCTTCAGTTCTGCCGTTTATGTCCAAGAAGAGTCCAGACTAATGTAAAAACAGCATCTTTGTGGGTTTGCAATAAAGTATACCCAGGACTGCAAACTGCTTTTCTCGTCCAGGGTGTAAAGCAAACCGTTGAATTGCTGGTGACAAGATAACAGCAGATAAATGAGTGTCCTAATTTAACAGAAGAAAGAAATAAAGCATGTGCATCCATCATTGCCTATAAAAGTGAATCAACTTGGCAATAATTTTTGCATTTAATTTTGTGCTGCAGGAGCAAACATGGCAGAGTTCAG